>OV121091.1:20821720-21064138 GCA_921293015.1 Phorcus lineatus | reverse complement strand
AGAGAGAGAGAGAGAGAGAGAGGAGAGAGAGAGAGAGAGAGAGAGAGAGAGAGAGAGAGAGAGAGGAGAGAGAGAGAGAGAGAGAGAGAGAGAGAGAGAGAGAGAGAGAGAGAGAGAGAGAGAGAGAGAGAGAGAGAGAGAGAGAGAGAGAGAGAGAGTTTCCTTGACATTCCTGCAAAGGATTGTTGAATCGAAATTATTGTTTTCAGATCTGCCATGCAATAATGTTTGATCTAGTTGCTTTTCTGGATAAAAACCTTATTGGTATGAACATAATTCCAAAAGTTTATGTTTGTTCTCAAAGTTGAAGACGATATCCAACTAATCATGCTTTTTCCGATCCATAGCACAACATTAAATGTTTGTCAAAAACATTCTGATAAGCTATTTTATTTCTTGACAAGGTTGCTTTGCCAAACGCATCCTCTTAATTTATCTTTAAATATATTGATGTCTGCACACTTTTTGAAATATTATAAAAGCTTGTCAAATGAAATTTCAAACGTCTGAAACAACAGATGCAAATATTCATACAAAATGCAATCTATAGAAATTATTCCTAGTCTATCATTATCATAAGTCATAACTTGTTAAAAATACGTTAAAATCTACTTTCAAATAAGCTACAAACTACCCGATTTCTTCACAAAAGCACAATTTATATATGACTTTGGCAGGATATTGTTATTGACACATATGTATTTACTTACTTATATTGAATAGCGCCAATATCCAAGTTTCACGTACAATGGGCTCAAACTCGGAACGCCAAGCTCGATGGATCCCTAGCACGATTTGTCTATCTTTTTCACCCAGACCATGAATTAATTGCTGGTTTTGTATAAAAATATTAGTGCAAAGTTCTTATCCTCGAAGAAAACACTATCAAGCGATAAAAATTCCAATTCTTCCTCTTGACACCAAGAAGAGTTTGACGTGATACGACTATATACCAAGGCTGAGTAAAATATAGTAAATTTGTTTATCGTCGATGAAAATTTTTTCAGTCTCAAACTAAATACGCAATAGCTTCCACAATGAAAAGGTCCAATTTGTGTTTCAACATTGTCGTCTTTCTTTATCCGTAGACAGAATTTTTTTTTAAAAACGGGAGAGGTTTTGAAAATTGAAACACTACACCTTTTAGCTAATCATTATTACAAGACTACATATTCTAAATATAATCATTGCTGCTGCAGGTATTTCGAAACAACTCGACCCTGACATTAGGATAACGTAACTGCTACCTTCGAACATTTTCAAGTCCTAATTGTGGCGGTGGCGCATGTGCAAGCAATAATTAAGATCACGTCGACCTGCATGCTTTTCACGAACCTTGTCATCAGGCCAACTGAAATATACACCATGTTCGTTACTTAAACATGGTCTTCTCGGGAATACCGTGCACGCGTGTGCAATGTACATGTGTTTTAACCATACGCTCGCATGTGGCTTACATGTTACAACCGTTAACAATGACTTATTCCTTCGATTGGTTGATAATTATAGGTTCAACGAAGAGCTGCAAAAATGAGTTTTTATACAGTAAAAAATTATCAAGGTTTGTTACATGTCATCAATTACATTTTCGTGTACAGAACTGAAAAGTTCAAAATTAAGAAACAAATTAAACATTTTATTTGAAAAAAATACAACTTTAAAAAATTAGGACCGGTTTTTTCATTAGATTTATTACAAATCGATACCGAAACAACCAGAATTATTTGACAATTTTTTAACTCTGAATAATCCGACTTTTTAAAAAAAATTCGCAGATGTCATGATCGCCTAGACGTTAAAACGATGAATCTTGAATGCATAAAATGTATTTAAAAGTAAATCGTTAGCTAGATATTACAACCACATATAGGTTCCAGCTCGATATCCACTTGATATCTTACAGACTATACTGCCGATACTTCACGTATCCTCTTAATATAGTTAAGTGTTTATACTATATAAAAACACATTAACAACTGATGACAAATGGAATGTTAGCTTACTAAATCTTCGATGCACTATAAACTTCCCAAACCTTCCGGCCAGTGTCATTCAGTTTGACCAAGACTTCATTCAGGATTAAAAGTGCTGATGCGCACAAATCACAACAAAAATAGATATATCCCATACTGTTTGGATAAAATCTATGCTGTGTTTTGTTTTTTCAAATGTTTCGATTCAGTAGTGAGTTCAGCACTGGCTCCTTCTGATAAGCTTCTTCATGATGGAAACCATTCAACATTACAGGCAAATAACACACACAATTCTCTTCAGAATATGAAATTTGGAGTTATCTTCTCCCATTACATGTTACTTTCATCGATTTCAAATTTGACGATTCTTTGTTTCAAACCTATTAGATTTTTTAACCGTTTTCAAGTAAAAAAAATATTCGAAGCAAAGCGTAATTGTTGATTCAGTTATACCAACAAAGTTTCTAGTGTTTAATTACCAGTATATGATACGTCTTATTAAAATAGATCGTGTTCCGATAAATTAAAATTGAAAACAATTTACTTTAGCGGGATTTGAACTCATTCTGGCATGGGTTTTCCTTTCTACTAGGGTCTGAAACCAGCCTCATAAGTTGCATGTTCTGAAACCAGTTCAGCACAGCCATTAGCCGACCTATTACGTCATCGCGTTTAAAAAGGAAAACGGCGATCGAGTTAACGATTGGTTAACATGAGTTACTTGCCCCTGGATACGGGCACCAAAGGCCTTTGCCGTAGTCTTTGTGATACATGATGGAATTGGTATATATGCTGATATGTCATCTAGAAAATACATATACTTTTCATACAAACGAATTTGTTGATTTAACACTGTGAAATTATTCTTTCTAATGGAATTAATGCTCTTGATTGTCGCTTAACGATTGGTTAACATGAGTTACTTGGCCCGGGATACTGGCGTAGTCTTTGTGATCGGCTAGTTGAGATAACGTTAGAACGTGCTACCAATGAGACTACTTTCAGGTCGTTGTGAAGAGAAAAGTCACTCATGGAATGAGTTCGAATCCCGCTAGAGTAGAATTTTAAAATACTGTTATTCCTGTGGTAATTAAACACATCGATCTTGCTTTTTGTTTCTCTGAAATAATTGGCAACAATTGATATCAAATGAATATTGTTCTGCGGAAAACAAATAACTTGGAACATTACCGTAAAGAATGCTTGCTCTGAATAATGTTTAAATGACTTAAGGGAGGCAACTGTTCTGTAGGAAGGAATCACCAAAAAAGCTGATAACACAAATGCGTGGATAAGCTAGAGTCGTCAACCTTATGTTAAGTCGGATAAAAGTATCAACAAGAAAAGCCTTTAAAAAGGCTAAGTTGGAGGCACCCTTGTTAGGCTAGGAAATACTGCGAAATCATAGGGTACAAATAGGATAGCATTTTCATTACAGCAAATAAGTAGATTAATTTACGACATTTACGCGTCTTTTTCATTCTTAGACACCACTGTTCCCTTTAAATTTTGAGATTTGCAGAGACAATCGTTTTCCGTATTAAAGGTTGCCAATTATTTCGGAATACCCACATGGTCATGTGGTTCTAAATTTGATACAGATGTGTTCATTGGTTTACGATATTGCCGAAAGACAAAGAGGCTAAATATGATTGGTTGAAAGTTCCTTTGAAAATTCCAACTGTAATATAGAGAGAATTTCAGCTGTTAAGATGGTTGGAGGCCGGTGGGGTCTCCAACCAATAATAACTCAGAAAGCAGCCAATGACTTCAATCTGAAACATCCCTATTGATCGATATATTCTAATCACTACGTCCATGATTAAGGGTTTACACTGATGCTACCGTATGCAGGTAACGCTCCACACTCGTGGTTATAGATCACTTTATAATATTAATATTTGTGAATCTTTCGAATATCGTACTGACATGAAGGTATGGTTTACAACAGTGCTTCAGTGTTCGATATCACCACGATCGCTAACATTAGCAATGCATTTATCCACTGTAAACGACTAATTGCAATTAAAGGTTATCAATATTTATAATTTAGAAGCTGGCCATACAGCGCCAAAATTGAGATAAAATTCATAACTGTTTTACAAAACATTCTTACAAAATAATGTTTTTATATTTACAGAAAATGCATGGTTGTACGGTTTCACTTTATTTTGATTCATTTCAACCATCGATATATATATATTAATCGGCCAACGATCGTAACAAGACCGTCATTCCGAGCATTCCTTTTTATCAAACGACTCTTTATGGGCCTCAATTTCCTTGAAAATGTACTCAAAAGCTTTCTCATCAAAAAGACTACTTTTACCATTCCAGATTTTTTCATTTTTATAAAGCTAAGTATGCTTCGTTGAAACTTTATTCAAGGAGCTGGTCAACACATGGTTGTTGGCGGCCGGTCTGACCCTGACTGACTGAAACAGAGAAGTACGGCCTGACATCAATGAGTTCACTCTTCTGTCTTTCCTCAATGTAAATCCTCAAGTTGATAATGTCTACAAGGATGAAACGCCCTCCCCCATCTTGCAAGGATGGTCAGAGACCTAAAGAGGCAACACAGCATAGAATTCCTCGACTGGTCCATATCTTAACACTATGGAACACGTTTGCTTTGCGCCGGATTGGTTGCGTATTGAGAAATCAGTCTGTCATCAACTCAGACAGGTCGTTGTATACGAATGGAGCAATCTGCCAAAGTAATTCTTCCTTAAATTGGTGATATTGGTGAGGCCAATTTGTCAAAAAGTGCTTCAGGCTTAAGGCAAATACACCCACTATCGATGTTCCAGTTCCAGTTTCTATATAGAGGCAAATTCAATGGTTTCTATGTAAGTTCGTTATACGTTGCATGATATATGGGGTGTATATATATGCTGATATGGCATGTAGAAAATGTATAAAACTGTCATACAAAAGAATTTTGGTGATTTGACACTGTGGAATTATTCTCTCTAATGGAATAAATGTTCTTGATTGTCGCAATCAAACTAAAATTTTGCTTTTACAATTGTCACAATTTTATGAAACTTCTAATTGTAATTGTTTTAGACAACCACATGGCATTTTACGTACGAAAGACACGTCTAAGGTTCTCAAAATATTACTGTTGCTTCAATTTTACCATCAGTATAAGGGGAAATGTAGTTAGATTGAGTTTTAATGAATTTCTTGTAATCGACAAGGAAATTCATAATACCTGCATAGATAAAGTGACAAGTAATATTCAAATATGAATATTAAATGTTGTGACAGAAGAAGTGCAACTTTAGGCATCATGAATTTAATACATGATAATGTCATAAGATAATGAATGAATAATTGTCATGAAATATTCACGCTCTTTTTCCTTGCAATATGCAATTTTCTTCAATATTCTCGAACCTTGTCACGTTCTGCTAGTGTTCCGCTATTATCATTGATGAAAATAAATGATCCTGAAATAATATTTATAAGATCTAGCCATGTAGCAAAATATTTCAATATGCACAACATATATAGTCCAGCGAGTGGATTTCAAAGAAAGTTTGCTAAAAAAAATCAATGTATTTGAAGATCCTAAAGCTGATAAAAAAAGACGACTGGCCAACAATTTTTTTTCTTCAGATACGTGTTTATATTCATTAAACCCACGTTTACCGATACTCAAATACCCTTTTTTCTTAACGGTAATGTTAAAAGAATCATATTTACAGAATTTATACTCGTTCCGAAATTCGAAATAGCGAATAGTGTTCAGAAAAGGGAGATAACTCCTAACACCGTTCTACAGTTCCTGCTATTACGCGCTAAAAGGATCAATAGTTAGGAAAAGGGCATTCCATTCCGGGACTAATAAGTAAGTAAGGATTACACCTAACTGATGAATTATAGTATCAGATAAGGAAATCCTTATCAGATAATCATTGTAATTGATGTACCTCATTTAAATTAAAACTGTCATATCACTATTGTATTGTATGTGATATTTCCAATTAAATTATGACCTATCTATATCTTGTTCTGTTTTCATTTAAAAGCAAACTTTGTTCTAAATATCATAAAAACTAGACGCATACATCATATCTAAAAAAATAATGTATGTATTTTTGTTCACGTACTAGTTACATATGTTGGTAATAATTTAGGTCTGCTTTAAGCAGCCAAAGTGATGAAATTATTTTCTCTCATGATTCACGTTTAGTGACATAAAAATAGTTTTAGGTAAAATATCATACACATGAATGCACATGGATATGAATATATACAAATGAGTATTAATAGATATATCTCACTTCCAAAATACACAAATGGATAATATGTTTTATATAGAAACTCAAACAAAGTTCGCTGCTACCCTTTAAGATAGTTTATACACATTTGATACTAAGACGTTTACTTATAGAGAATCCCATGCACATGACTTATGAAATCAAATATCATAGACACTGTACCACGTTTTCTTGTAGAATTGAAGGTTCGCAGGAAAAGGAAGACAAATGTTACAAACTGCAAGACAATGCTTTTAATAAGTAAATTGACTACTTTTTACAAGTTTGCTTAAGCTACGTGAATGTAATTGCCCTTCCTCAAATGATTGAGGCGTTCATACTAAAATTGCCGCATACTCTTCCCTTGATATATGTGACGCTTTTTTCTATGACTGTGGATGAGTACTGAGGTTTTGTAAAGTTTCATAAAATTTGCATAAAATATTACTTAATGGGTGGAAGTTAAACACACAAAAAACCAATACGTGTTGCAGTGTCTTGCTGTCAGCGATTGTTGATAAATTTGATATAACAGATGACACGAGGGTAAGATTCTTTTCTTCATCCAAAATTCTTTATAACGTTTCCATGACTTTCATTTCTGAACACAGCACTTCCTTTAATTTTCAATTTTGGCAATGTCACATGACTGTGATCTCATTTCGTAATGATAATTAGGATAACAAGTACAAGACCTCGACGGTGTGCAAATTCTGCTATCAAACCTATATCAGTTCGGGGATATCATTTGATCACCAATGAAAATGCCACTTTTGTATTTTCAACTTGAATTTTGGATAAATATCATTGGACTATATTCAAATTGTTGTTGCATGAAATAATTTCATTTGATATGGAGGTAGATTTGGACTAATTTACCAGCACATTTCTTTATCAATACATTTTGTAATCAGATAAACATTTGCTGAACAAAGCTAGTGTTTTTCTATGAAATTCTCATCATGCAGTTTTTTTGTACATGACATGTAGCCCCTTCAAAAGTTATAATCAGTCATGTATTTACTTTACTAGAATTCCCCCATTCTGAAAATCATCATGGTAGTGTGTAGAAATTGTCAACTCATTCATCTTTCGACGTGTCATTCTGCGAAAATCTAAAAGAATATTCAGTTTAAAGATGCTTCATCAGGTTAGCATTCCAATTAAGTTTATTTTTCAACTATTGCGTATCCAATTATACAGTTTGGTAGGAAAATCAATTTACAATATCTGGACTACAAAATCAGATTATTACCTTATTCTACTTTTGAAGTATACCACCCTCTGAAACTTGAACCCACAATTCGTTACGTCACCATTATTTGTGTACTTGGATTTCCCTTACTACCTTGTCGATCACGTCGGTGTCGGATGTTTCGCAATTTTATAGTCAAACTCTGAAAAAGAAAGAGACCCAGGTATTAAATAGGCAAAGGGAGATGAAAGCAGTCTTTGACTCGATAATCAACGGCAAATTTCCGATGTTTTCGTTTGTTGATAATTTTAAATCTCGAAGCTGTTTCCAAAAGTATTTTCATAAATCTAGTGATAACAAGTTCTAAAACCATGTCTGGTCTTACTTGGACATGACACTGAAGCGCGGAACCATATACAGACCGCCTCGTTTGTGTCTGTGCCCCATGGCCTGATTCTAATTCACTCTAATTTATGCACTGAACTATCATGGTTATGGAGCGGTTTGGTGCTTGCAAACAGTAATCAGGCATATCTCAGTAACAAATGACTTAGACCACTCGATAGTCTGGATGGTGAAAATAAACACATCCCATTGTACCCACACATCTCGTATCATTCTACTGATTGCAATCGGATGCCGAATGTCAGCCAATATCTTGTCTGAAAATGAATAAATTAAGATTTTAAAGTACCAAGTCAATGCAAGTTCTCTCAATATTGAGATATAAGTCTATACAATTTTGTCGTTGATTTTGAATTAGAAATAAGAACAATAAGGTCCATTTAACTATATGTTTAGTAATTTTAGAATTAAGAAGTTGGAACAATATTGCGTGACAAATCTTACAGTTTAGAACATAATGTACATGTATATTTATGTGATCTGACTTATTCCAAACTAAAATTACTTTCATATTAAAGATATAAAGATATGATAATTCAATTAACACTGAATATGACTGTGTCTGATATGCAGTCATGCATTGACAAATTATAAGTGTTACCATTCCTAAGTAACATACTGGGATAACAGTAACCGTCGAAGACATTTTTCTCTCACTGGAGCAGAATATGGGTTTATTTGTACTTAAACATGGTGTTGTGGCCATATAATGACTGCATATGGCACGACGCCGAAAGTCTCCGGTTGAGGCAACTAATAACAGCACTGACTGATTGTTTTTGCCTTACATAGTATTTGGTAAAAATAGAAGTACTTTTGAATTAATTCACTACATGTGATGAAATAAGCATTGTCGTTGATATAACAGGGACGTTGTCGTTTTTATAACATCCTTCAATTCAATAAGGTGATCTCACATTCTTTATAATCAGACATATGATTGGATACTTCCATATAAGTCGTATCATGGGCCAGGTTCTCAGGTAACTCAATAGATATATTCATTACTTACGACATGTCTTCAAATAAAAAACAGAATAGTTCGATTTGAGACCTGAGACATGACTATTAAAAATCAAAGAATTTTGCAATTAAAGATAAAAACAAAGTTTTGAAAAAAAAACCATTTGAATGGAGTTGTACATGTATATATTGCTTATTTAGTGAATGATGAATTTAAAAAGCTTCACTATTAATTGTCAGTAGGCCTACTTTTTAACGAAGTCTTGGTGTCAAAGTGGATGCGCTTCTGGTACAGTCAGTGTTGGCAATTGGATGTCTGACAGTAAGTTTGCAGATTCGAATGCAGCAAGGAACTCTCCCCAAAAAGAGTGTCTACCATAGGACCGACCCCAGATATTTTAACTTAGATCACCATGTAATTCAAATGTATTTTGATAAAAACAAGCCATAATCCCATTGTTCTACTGATAATATTTCCAGCAAAATTATATATGAAATTTAGTTTAAATCATATATTATTTGTTAATGTTTTTGTCTGACAATTACACGGAGCCTACTATTGGATGAGTTGCATTATTTAAATCGCCCGTAATAAATAATTCATATAATCTTGAACATTGATGATATCTCTATAAGCCCTGGCTACACGAAACAGTGCGTTTGTCGATTTCCTTGTAGCTTCAGATATGAACCGCAAAACGATGATCCTGGTACTATCATACATTATCATGAACCAACTAAGAGGATTAGTGTAAACCGTGAATCAAAAATATGACGGTCAGAATTAGGCAACGTTATTGAAACTGAAAGCAATTACCCTGCAGAAAGTAGCTGTAATAATATTTAGCATTCAGCCGGTGATGCTCATGACAGCGTGCTGTGAAATGAGCAAGTTTTAATGGAGTTTGGGGCTAGCGATTCGCGTAAATATTCTATTCTATCGCGGATCAAAGAAAAACGCCAAGATTTTGGCATAGCAGCGTTTCCCCAAATGGCGATGTGTTCGCCTCGGATCGGAAACGGCGGTGTTTCGCCTGTGATCTATAGCGACATGGTGTGTTGTCAATTTCTCCTTCCCCATATGCCATGAACACGTATTTCAGCTTTATGAATCAATAAATAATGTCCATATCATAGGATTTGACTTGCACTGATAGAGACATGGTCTTCTACTAACTGCCTTTCGTTTGCCTGTCAGATGAGCATGTTGTAGCATCGACGCTGGGCGAATAAAAGCTTTTAAAGAAAATTGACAAATCTTTCCGACCTAGTCAGGGTTTGGGAAGACACACCCATGTTCATTTCATGTCCCATAAAATTGCAATAAACAAGCCATCAGCAGACATTAACATGCTATCGACAAAAGGGTTGCGGTGAAATGTCATCGTGGTATTTTTTGCCAAGATTGCATAGGTGGTTTAGATTTTTTGTCAAGATATAAAACCTAGATATCACAGGGAATAACTTATGTTTCTCCTTGTCAATCTGTCTCGTTAATGATAATTGTTTTGTGATGTGAATGATTGACAAGAAACTACAACGTTTTCAAAATGATGGACATGAGCCTGGGATGAAATGTATGCCACTCTATATCAGCTGTACATCAACGTGAGGGGGACGAGAAAGCGACTGATGTACTCGTAAAATCTCCATGGGCTGTGCTGTTTTAATTTGGCTCCTTGTGTCTGTGTAGGTGCTCCAGCGATAGATGTAAAACTTTACCTCTGTAGTCAAACTGGAGGCTTTACAGGATGTTGATATCAACTTAAAAGTCTTACGGGTCTATATAAAGGTAAAGACCATTAAATCTGTGTACGGATTTTGTACGCATAGGAATGGTAACATAATGCTGTTTACGATTTCCCTCTTATGTGATAGCTTTGTAAATAATTCATATTATGACACTTCTTATTGTTTTTATCAAGTTTAAAATGAATATTCAAGCGATATATAACGTTGACATATAAGCACTATTATCTAGCTATAAGTGCACTACGCCTTCTGCATATTCGAATCAATGATCATGCAAATCCATGTACATGTCATTAAAACATGTAAATAAATTTGACCACCAGTTTGGTACATTTGGATATTAAAGATAGAAATTGTATTTATGAGGGCAGCTCCGTTATGATTACATTATTTACGAATGTAATTGAATTTATTTCGAAATATATCTATAACATTGACAGAGACTGGTATTAGCATGTAATCGGTAATGTAATCAATAATTCTCCTCAACATATGCCTTGCAACATGTAACGAACAATGCGCAGTTGACAATGAGACGAACGTATTGATATGCATGACAAAGCATGTAACAATGTCTCGTAAATCTCTCTTATTTCTATGAGGCGCCCTATCCCCTTCCATCCCTCTTATTAACATAACCCATAACCACTCCTGATCACGTTCAGACGTATTAAATCAATTCCTGGAGACAAACAGACATTCCCTTTTTGCACATGATTTCGTCTTAGATATATGAGCAACTGTTTTCTTGTATATTCACTTTCTTATAAAATCATTGTTTTCTAATATATACCATGTTTGTGACCACATTTGTGTAGCCGTTCGAGATAGCAAGTTAGTCTGCATGTCAAATTAGTAGTAAAACATGATACCATGGACATTGATTACATCAAGCAAAATGATTATGACGTTTTGTGACGACAGCAAGTATATAATTAATTGAAGAAAATACGTAGTTCAGTTTGATTTATGATACATTTCATTATTTGACATTTGGATATAAATTATAATATCTGTTATGTTAATATCTATATACCAACGTAAACACGAATCCTGTTAAACCCAGACCCACATGCCAGATCTATTCTATTAATAAAATAAAAAGAGTTTAATCAAGGGTAATGGAAACGATTTTTATTAATAGAGGCTTTTCGGAATGCCTTATTTCCTAAACTTCATTTTCTATTTAATATGCTTTATCACACAAATAATTCAGCATATTTACCTTTTGTTTAAATTTCAAAATTTCCCCTCTCCTCTTTGTTTCATTTTACATGATATTATATCCTTTCTACAGTCATTTTCTGAATAAATAACTTTATTAAAATAACTATACAAAAATAGGACTTCATCTTTAGTTTCATATGTGTACATTTGCCTTGCAACACACAACTGGAATATTTAGACTATTCTTAATATGATCGAGTGACATGAAGTTTTAAGATAAGTTGGTTTTCCGGGTATTTATATATCTACTGATTAGTAATTCAAAATGTAATCGAAGTATTTAATTGTTAGCAATAATAATAGCGAGATTGGACGTTACTTAATTGAATGACTAAAGGCAAAACAATTCTTTCGTTACATTTTACTAACAAAATAACAACGTAATAATACCATTTCTTGTGGAAATCACTCAGAGGTGACTGGAGTAATTTCTTCCCATCTAAACTCTGTTACAACATAGTCATATGACTTGCTTCTTTGAAATCCCACATCGGTTTAAATTTTCATCACTGAAACATATATCCAATCAAATATTACCTTTTCGTCTCCGACTAACGTTGCCTTACAAAAACATCTTCGCATAGCAAAGGTTGAGAACTTCCATTCTATTCAAGCGTTAAGGTAATCAATGTCGTCAATTACAAATTTAACTTTGAATGTAAAGGATTCTGTATTTCTAGCCCACTAAATGCATTCAATTTAATACCGTCGCAGTTATATCACGATTAACAGGAATCCGTAAAAGGGGTTGTGGGTTCTGTACAACTTATGATCAAGTAAGTAATGAGAATGTTAGTGTAGTCTACTCAGAATGGTGACATATGTTTCTTCAAATGTAGAAAGCTGCATAGTTTTCCAGAATCTATGTAAGAACAAATTGTTCTTTCTGTACTGTTTAGGATCTGTCTCTCATATAGAAAATCCTTTATGTTCTTTATTATCTTCATGGCATCAATACGTGTGAATGAAGGACTCAGTCCAATCAAGTTAATTCCCATTTACATGTATCTTGGACGATATCAACATGGTGCCCCGTCACAATATGATCAGACACGAGTCACTTGTACAAAAGACCACGTGATAGAGAGCAATTTCTAAGGTTCTCAATTTCATATGACCACAGCTTCTTCAGTCTTTAGAAGTAACTGGTCATCGAGTGTCCAATTTTCAAGGCCCATTGTACATCTTGTCAAAGAGTTGCTTTATTACCTCGGACGAAGTGGAAATTAGAAATACCCTTTGTCTGTTTAGGGAGGGATGTTTGCATGTTATTATGCGATGTTTGTTGGTGCAAAAGTGTGTGTTGTTAAATGACGTTTTATCATCCAATATATTATCAGCTTATACAAGTAAATGGGAGTCAAAACGTAAAGACCTTACAATAGCAGTTTTATTGATAGATAAGGATATATTGTGAAATAACCACAAGAGGGTGTTCGACAAAGGAAGTTAACATTCGACAAATGTTTTCGATCTATGATCATATTTTTTTCATTTATAGTATATTTGTATATATATATTGTTTGGTATCTTAACGTTTGGAAATTCAAATACATACAACACTTACTTAAGAAAGTTTATTTGAATAATAAATGACTTTTTTGTTTTTCATATTTATATTTAGAAAAATTTCTAAATTATAGACCTGTCAGAGGAGAGTTCCAAAAAGGTCACAGGGAGTCCTCTGTATATTTCCAACAATCAACATATTTTGCTAATAGACATATTTACATGAAAATCATTCTGTTTTTAGAGCTGTATCTCGTCAGTAGTTTTCTCTACCCTTCAAAATCCTATATAACCGTTTCGGAAGTTCTTTTGCGATCGGTTTGAGTGTTAGACCGATAGTCTAGTTTCTTATAATTCACTCTTTAATGAATTATGCCAATCTCCAGTCTGAGTCGCAATACCTGAACATTGACGTGCATTTTTATAACACAGGTTTGATGGAGTATATTTTTTTCAATATAAATATGACAACGAAATGCGAAAGATTGAGTACCCAATCAGTAAATATGTATCACTGATAGGAAAATCACACAGTTGTACTTTATTATTTGATTTCAAAAAATAAAATATGGATAAATGACGATTTAAATATTTCAAAGGTGATGACAATCATATGTTTTCTAGAAAAGTATTTATCATGAAGTAATTTCGGGGTCATAGGGTCCAAAGCTTGCCATCTCATCAATGCCTGACAGTTTCGCAGGTTAACCTTATAACAATTTCTCATAATTTTTCAAATCTATATGTATATTCAATAAAGTGATTTTAGTAGCTTGGAGAATTTAAATTTACATGTCTTCGTTTTTAAAAAGAATTACAGAGCAAATAGCAAAACTGCACTGGCAAGTGAGACCAACATGAAGAAAGCGATTTTAGAAAACGCATGAAGTCTTCCTGATGAATATGCATATAAGAGGATGTAAGACTCGACACGACTGCAAATTAAACTTCATGTTAACAACAGGCATAAACCATGGTGCCCAGCACTGTGACATACCCCAACTTAATTACCAAATATTTGAATGAAATATTCTTGAGAATGTTATTATGTCGGGTGTCAAGTTCAAACTACATTACAGTTGCCTATTACAACACGGAGGAAGACATGACGTTGACATAAACAATGTGAAAGACATGGTGTCATGATGATACAATGCTAACCATAATGGATGTCAATGTCAATTCAGGCACTAGTAACATATATAGCATGGCGGTTTCTTTACATACAAATAATGTCAAAAAGGTATTTCGAATGCACCTAAACAGGTGAAATGTTAAATTCAAACTTTTAAAATTTCAACGAGCATCTTTTTTCACTTACGTAAAAGAGTTACGAAATTCAATTTCTTATACAACTTTGGTGTGCCTTGTGAGAGGTAAGTCTGTGATGTTTCATGAATTAATTATACATATAAAGCTGCATACCAAAAGTTTGTTCACATACCTGCCTATCCTTATGCAAATATTATGTAATTTGCAATGTTTTTGAGGCATCGTTGCTTTGCGAAAAAGAAACGGATAATTTTGAATTTTCAATACAGAAGTGAAGATCCATTGCAAATTTACGCAATCGCATGCCATACCCAACAGTTAACCATAATAGTTTTTGGCAGGTCACTGAAGTGTCCAGGGGTCAAATTTCGAAAACAGTATCTAATACAAGTAAGTAAATAATCCTTTAAAATTGAGCAACAGCTTTAAACACAAGTCACGTTTGTTCGTTTGTTTGAAGTCAATATGATATTGTTGATTTTTATCTCAAGGAGTCGAAATGGAATATTTAAATCGAAATTTAAGGAAATCGGAATTTCGAAAATATATCCCCTTCTGTCTATCAAATCATGCCAAAATTCTAATTTTTGCATGACAGACTAAAACGTCAAACAATTAGTTAAAGAATGGCTATTTTACAAATTGACAATGGGGGGTCCTTTGTCAGTTCTGCTGAAGGTAATCATTGACCCTCAAACCAAACCTAAATAACAGGATATTTGTACAAAGATAAGGTAGTAAGTGAACAAACTTTTAATATGCAGCTGTAGAAGAAATAAATTCATTAGCGAGATAACACTGAGGAATAAATTTAATATACGAAATTTGAGTCGAAACCATTTAGGTTCTCCAAAAGTATCAAGAAGATTTTTATTTTGAATTTGAGAACACCAATATTTCTTTATATTTTTGCACAGATCTGTTTCAACTCTTGAATGAAATGACATAAAATTAATACTATGATTTAAGAATTAAAAGGAAAATAAACGAAATGTACAAGAAGAAAAGTATAGTTTTTGTGTTCAGAACTAAACATGATTCTTGAATTGTTTTGTAAAACAGATGACAAGAAATGATAACTAGAAAAATGTGTAAAATGTTTTGTTTACTGACAATGTAACATTAAACACCATGAAATCATAATGTTAAAATGACGACGATCTCTAATTTGCAGAAACGTCACATGAGATTCAAAAGAAAACGGATCGCACTTTAAAATCTATGCCATTCGATCAGTAAAAGGCACATCGCAAGGTTCATTGCTCTGTGTGTCAGATTTGAGGACACTATAAAATATGAGGTATTGTCCATATATAATGAGATATGAAACTACACCCACAAGAGAGAAACTTTCTTTGCAAATTATGCTTTTTCCGCATCTAAATCTGCGATGCCATTCAATCTAATGAAGCACATTGTAAGACATTCAGGCACTCTATATATAGAGAGAGAATATGGCAAAAGTATAATACGCATGTGAGTATATGAACTATGATTGTCTACACCCAATACAAATTGAATCAAATTACAGAATACAAAGGCAACGAGTGTAATGAAATATTCGTTTACATCTACAATTACTTGAAAATAGATGCATGTAACTGCATATTTTACTCATGAAACAAAACACTTATTTTAGTCAAGAACGCTTGTAATGACAACATCATACGCCTAATAAATTACATTTTCCATTAACTATATAATTTGCCTCTAACATTCAATAGTAAGATTAAAGCACAATCATTTAAGCTATAATAGAGTGAAAAATGTTTTTACCTGAGCTGTAGATTATTACTGGATTCTCAAAACATATCATCTGTTATAGAACCTAGACTTTCATTAAGGCGGTCTTCTATCAGTTTAGGGTACTTATGAAGTGCTTATTCTGGGAAATTTGTCACAAACTAGACTGTTGTTTGCTAAAATGACCCGTGTTTGCACCTTGTCACACTGTGTTCACCTATTATATTACATGCTAACATCTTTTGTAATCTCGAATGAGGAAATGGTTTTTTTGACGCGTCAGCGTTCAAAGATTTAAACATTCAACGTTTTGTCGATGTACATCTCAAGATCCATACTGAGATGGAATGTTAAATACTGGGCCTACATCACTTCATTGGTGAACATCGTGTACTGAGACTTTGTAATAGATCGGGTTTCTCGTAGCAAATATCAGAGTAAATCTAGACACAGAGGATTAACAGTAGGATATTCCGTTTATTTGATCTCAACAGGGCCTCGCCTCTCATAGAGCTGATGGTGAGGTTGCCGTGGTTTGCAAAAAAAGGGCTAGACGCATCAATATATATTTTAGTACTCGAATTTAGATAGAGAACATTTGTACAACTTTAACATAAATAGGTTGGTTATATAAAGACTAAAGACTTTCATTCAACACAAGGCATTGAGCTCCACAGACAGTAGATAGGTCTGTATACAGTATTTCTCAGATATATTTATATTCTATATTAATTTGTGGTGATCTTATAGAGCCTTCGTCGGATGCTGATAAAATTCAGTTATTAAGAATCCATGCACTTCCTTCATGATTGACCGAGTCGACAATCAATGTTTTAAGAAAATGACCCCTGACCATACCATACACTGTATATACTTCAGTATGGCATCTGATCAATATCTCACCGAAAGAAATTGCAATTACGAAAAAGAATTAAACAGATATATTGTTTAACCATCATCATAACTGTATGAATATATTTCTCGGCTAAAATGCTATCTGACGTCATCAGCAAGACAACAATGATAACTACAGTGTGACTTAACTCTGAACTTTTTAACCCTCCCGAGCATGTTTCCCACAATAATGTCGATTTAATTTGTTTCATTAGATATAGGCATGATAAAGACTTGAGTGCAATATAATTAAATAGGTATCACTAATGATATATACCATTAAGGTGTTCTTTACTATATTATTTCACTCAAAAAATGGACTCATGAAACGAGGAAAAGAACCGACCCAGTAGACTTTCTGTTTCAGATATGAAATGTTGAATTATGTAGACGAGTCCTGTTGATAAAAACACCTCCATTTACAATATATGGCGAATTAGTAATGCGATACATTAGAGAAGTTGAGGTTTTCTTTTACAAACAGGACAGTTTCGACTTGTTTCGATCATGGCATGCTTATGTCTTGAAGTGTATTCCTCATTCTCAGATTTGTTATGATCCATGGAGTTTTTCGATAACAACCAACTTATATTGTACCAGGTGAGAGCGATTATTGCAAAAGGTATCTGGTGAAAATTTGATGGGAAAACTTGTAAAATGCTTTCCAAGAATGTCTTCCGTCCTTTAAAAGGACTTAATTTGTATCCAGATGTTGACTACAATACACTATGTTTCGTATGTGATAATATAGCAAAACAGTTTATATCTAACTTGTGCGCAATCTGTTATGACAGTTTTTAACAAATGTAAATGGTTTATACCATAAATACATATTCGAAATATTACTGCATCTAGAGACAATAAACAGGTCAGTATCCGAAAAGTTCGAGGATTTTAATCCCAATAGCTAACGCAATTATATGTGTGGAGAAAAGTATATTACATGTAGTAAGGTTTGTTTATTACGACACGACTGCCAATTAAACCTCATGTTAACAACAGGGATAAACCATGGTGCCTAGCACTGAGACAACCCCAACTTAATTACCAAATATTTGAATGAAATATTCTTGATAATTTAAATATTTTGAGTGTCAAGTTTAAACTAAGAGACTTAATGTTTCATTATAAACTTCATTAAAGTTGCCTATTACAACATAGAGGATGACATGACGTTGACATAAACAATGTGAAAGACATGGTGTCATGATGATACAATACAAACCACAATGGATGTCAATGTCAACTCAGCCAATAGTAATGTACAATGCTCGGCGGTTTATCTACATAAGGAATGTCAAAAGGATATTTTGAATGCACCTAAACAGGTTAAATGTTACAGAGGAATATAACACAGAGGAATATAATTTGAAAATTTGAAAAATAAAATCTGTCCAAAAGGATCCTTTAGGTTCTACAAATGGATTGCCGAAAATTATCGATTTTGAAGTGGAGGACACCAACTCATTCTTCAATTTCTTTGTTAATTAGTAACTATGTATATAACTGTTTTAATCATTACAAACATTGAATAGCATAATTTTTTATGATGAAAGAAATCAAAACATATAAGGTGAAATAGCATGTTCCTTTTCTTGTTTCAGAACCAAACATGGTCCTTGCATTGTTTTGTAAAACATTTGATTTGATTTGATTTGTTTTACTGACAATGTGGCTTAACAACACTAAGAAATCATAATGATATATAACGTAGATGATCCCTATTGTGCAGAAACTTTAACTTTAATAAGATTCATGAGATTCACATATCGCAGTTTAGAGTACAAAAGTATAAAGTGCTTATTCTGGGGAATTTGTCAGAGACTAGACTGGTGTTTGCTAAAGTGATATGCACCTTGTCACACTGTACTCACCTATTACGTTACATGTGAACATCTTTTGTATACTCGAAGGGGAAATGCGGGTTTTGTCGTGTCAGCGTTCAACAGATTTTGTCGATGACCCTCTCAAGAGCCATACTGAGATGGAATGCTAAATAATGGGCCTGCATCACTTCACTGGTGAGCATCGTGAAACGAACCCTGTACCGAGACTTTGTATTAGATCGGGTTTCTCGTAGCGAATATCAGAGTAAATCTAGTCACAGTGGATTAACAGTACAAAATTGCTTTGATTTGATCTCAACAGGACCTCGTCTCTTTAACAGAGCTGATGGTGAGGTTGCCGTGGTTTGCAGAGAAAAAGGATTGGACGCATAGTTATACATTTAAGTACTCAAATTGTGATAGAGAATGTTTTTGCACCTTTAACATAAATAAGTTGGTTATATATTCTTAATGGTTTTGGATGATATTAATAATATATTTCATAGACGAAACTAATTGAGTAAATGGCCACCAGTGATAGAAACGTCGATATATTTTCCAGTGGAGAAATCGTCCAAAGGAACAACCGTCATTTACGTACATGTTGTTTACAATCAACAGTTAGTACGTTCCGCTCAAGTGGTAGTAGGGAGCGCACCTATGATGTCTTTCAAAGTAATTCTATCTCAACCATCAACAGTATCTAACGTTAAGAGTAGTAACACTTGATCCTGTTACGACGAGTTAAAAACCATCTGATCATTTTCTTCAATATGAACAGAATTACCTTCAGTGAAAAGCTTTTTAGATTGTAAACTTTGTCGTTATCCGGTTTGTGTTTACAGTCTTACAATACATATTCTGATGAACAAGACCAGAGAAACTGTACCTGGTCGACCACGTCGAATAAGATTAAAAGATCTGACTACTTAAGATCACAGTAGTCAGTAATATAGAGGAAGATTTTCTTTCAGAGCATGGCACTGGTCTCTGCCAACAGTCGATATGTTGATTTCAGAGTTCTCAGATAAGTCCTTCTATACAGCTGCATATCAAAAGTTTGTTCATTACTACTGTATCTTTCCACTACTGAACTGACAAAAAAACTCCCATCGCCAATGTGTAAAATAGCCATTCTTTAAGTTATTGTTAGAACTTAGAAATTTTGCATGATTTAATAGACAGAAGGGGTCACATTTTCGAAATTCCGCGATTTCCTTAAATTTCGATTATATTCCATTTCGACTCTCTGAGACAAAAATCAACAAAATCATATTGACTTCAAACAAACGAACAAACGTTACTTCTATTAAATACTGTTTTCGAAATTTTGACCCCTGGACACTTCAGTGACTTGCAACAACTATTATGGTTAACTGTTGTGTATGGCATGCGATTGCGTAAATTTGCAGTGGATCTTCACTTCTGTATTGAAAAATCAAAATTATCCGTTTCTTTTTCCCAATGCTACAATGCCTCAAAGACATGTCAAATTTCTTGATGTTTGCACAAGGATAGGCAGGTATGTGTACAAACTTATGGTATGCAGCTGTATAGGTCTACCCTGTTGTTATTCTAGAGCCTTATTAATAGCCGTTATGGCAACATCGTACTAATGACTCATTTTTAATTAAATTCAATTTCCAAAGAGAATTGAAAATTTTTGTATTTGAACAATCGTTATTAGTGCATGAATATCTTCTTCCGCTGAAATATTACTAGAGGTCTGATTGTCATCAGCAAGGTCATAATGATAAGTTGTATGACTGATGTAAGTATTACTGAAGTTGAGATTCAATTTTTAGCGCACCTTTGTTTTCGAGCCAGTTTCCTGATGAAATCAATGTATTTAATAGTTACATACAAGGTTTATTTCATTACAGAAAATATGACAAGCTAGTGCTATCGACAGTAGAATCTAAATCTTTACCTATGATCTGACAATTTGACTATATGAAAACCAAACACACGAACAAAAGAAGCATGCGCGCCAATACGGTGTAAATATTCTTATAAGATAACCAGTGTGTTTATAATAGAAGTTTGATAATAGGACACTCGTCCACTGAAACATCGCAGTTTGTCTAACCAGGTTTGCAGTTCACAATCAGCAAGCGTCATATACTCTTCTTGTCAACTTGTGTTTCATCATAACGCACTGTCTGATCTGATGTAAGGTGTTTTGGACACTTAGCACGTTCTATAAAGCTTCTATGTGTTGTTCAATCATTCGCAGACCTTGAGATGTTAATAATCGATGACCGGTGAGGTGAGGTGAATTGGAGTATAACGCGTATTGCTAGTATTGTATATCGAAGCGAGAAAGACCGCAACACCATTGTGGCAATGCATTGCGGTGAAACCTGTGACCATCGGCGGGAACTAGCAAACCAGGGATTGTACTGCGCTGATATTCAGTGTAGCTAATATTCACTGTAAAGCTTTTGTTTACAAAAACAAAATTCTCACACCCATATGATATTAGCAATATATGGTGGTTAAGTTGTCATTAAATGCCATCTGAGCAGTCGATATCTGAAGAAAAGATCTGATATCAACTGCACATGGTCTTATGGCGAGTGAGTGCATACACGAACACCGACAAATAATTTGTCAAGAAGAACCCTACTGGCGTATTTGCAGTTTTTTTTAATAAATATTTTAAAATATAATGCAGTGTAACGTTTGAGGTTGGTTTTCTGATGGGATGGGATTGATCTCATTGATGTCACTTATTAGTAACTTGAAAACTTAGCATCGACTATCGACAATGTGTATATACAAAATGTATAATATCCGTATATAAAGCCTACACAACATAGACGTAACCCATACCTCCCCCTCCCTTTCTTTCCTCTAAGCTCCTCACATCAGACAGGTGTAAAGTGAAGTAACAAGTTCACTCTTTGAAATCGTTCAACTATCACAGGCCGCGAGACTGTCTCAGCGCCGACCATGCATGCATGAATGGTGTTATTGGGTTCACATGATACTTTATCCTATATGAGCATGCATTTTGTTCTAATTACTTTTGCAAGTGATTGCAAGAACCCGAGACAGAGTCGCTTTGCCCCCAATAACCCAGAACGCCAACTGACGGTAGCTGTTTTAATCCAACTTGAAAGCATCTCTTCTTCTCAATGGCGTCCGTGCTTATCCATGTATCAATCCACACCATTCGTGCTGTCATATGTTGAGGGCAGAAAAAAGATTTGGACGTGGTGCTTGTGAGAATTAGAAAATCCTTTAAAAGATTTTATGAATTATGAGAGTTGCATTTGCCTAATGAGTAATCTGTTCTCGTGCATTCCGATATTGACGTATCGCTGTATATTTCGAACATATTAATGTGTTCATGATTTAAAACATTCATCTGTTTGATATATCCAAATTTTGCCTCGTTCATGTGTTTAGAATGTATGCTCGTGAAGATTTTGTCTGTGGAAATGAAATCTTACACCTCTTACAACGCGACCTAAGTTAAGAAATACTTAAACATAAGGAGTTGAATCTCAAAGGTAATCGACTTCATTAAAGTTCCAAACGTTTTGGTTTCCCTTACCTTTCAAAATATTAAGTCAATATCTTTTGTCACAAAATGCAGTTCAATGGTGTCCCGTTTATCAAAATTACTGACTGTTTCTGAACATTATCACTTTGATGCATATCGCTTCAGTATCATGATGATACATTGGTTAAAGTCGTAATTTATGATCGAAAACTGGATAATGTACCGCGTGTGGCGCGCGTTAATTAGTCTAACATGATACTGGAAACTTATCAGTAGAACAACAGCAGATTTTCATTGATTATGTAAACTTGGTTATGACAAGTATACATGAAAAACGTTTATCATTTCCCATTGAACACATTTAGATACCATATATTTGCATTTGAGAATGACAGTACAAGCCGACCGAGGTGATTTGAAAATTAACAAGAGCCGTGGTGAAGTGAGGCAAGGTGATATTTGGTTTATGTTATACCACGACTGCTAGCATTATTGCAGGGAGAAAGGTTTTGTGGAGTATGCATTTCGGAGACACCTGCGAGCAACAATTGGAACTATAGTGAATCATGGGTGGTATTTAGTGTAGTATTGCATCCAAATCTTACTGCATGTAGAACAGTTCTCTACTGCAGACAAAGCACGTGCGGTATGTTGGCATGTATGAAAAGCAATATACAATTTATGAAACATACGTCATTCTAAAGTATTGTGTAGTCGAGTCTACATTACCAGAGGCTCATTGCCTGCCAAATTGGTTTATATACTAAGGTAACTTAAAAGTGTTTTGAAGCTGAACACTTCTATTTTATGACACATCCCTGGTGTACAAGAGATGCATCGTCTTTTCATGGCATTTAATTGTCTTTTATAAGTGTTAAAATACCACAAAGGCTGATATTGATTGAAATTATCCCGCATTAATGTTTCAAAGCCAAATGTTAATTTTCAATGAAAACCGAAAAATAGCCTGTTGTACTGGCATGAGACGAAATCGTACATCCCATTGATGTGCTTACTAGTAATTTAACCTATCAACCACTATCAACTCCAATCTATCCTTTGGTATTCACTTGATATCTTTCCAAAATTACGTTAAACTAATAAATTGACTCTCATCATTGTACGGTTTTGACCATGCAGAACCGCGACTTTATGCATGCCAAAAGTTTGTTAACATACCTGAATATACTAGCGCAAACATCATGTAATATTAGATACCTTTGAGGTATCGTAGCGTTGCGAAAAAGAAAGTATAATATTGAATTTTCAATACACATAAAAGTGATCCATTCTTCTATAAGGCAAATGTTTTTCGTACCCCACAATTACCCCTAACAGTTTGGGCAGGTCACTGAAGTGACCAGGGGTCAAAATTCCGAAAACACTAATTTTTATTTTTCTCCATAAAATCCTTTATGATGTATCAACTTCTTTAAACATTAGTCACTTTTGTTCCTGAGCACAAAGTTAATGTGATTATGTTGGTTTTAATCTCAGAGAGTCGATATGGAACATTTTATTCGACATTCTACGAAATCGAAATTTCGAAAATGTGACCCCTCTTTCTTTATCAATATGCCAAAATTCGTATTTTTGCACACGAGTCACCAGACAATGCTAAAATGAGTTCAAGAATGGCAATTTCACACATGGACAGTGGGTTATCCATTGTCAGTCTTGCTGAAGTTATTCTGTTGACGTTGAAACTAAACCCAAATCACATGATATGTGCACTAAGATTCAGTGGTAAGTGAACACACTTTCGGTATGCAGCTGTATATTGTCATTCTACTGAGCCGCCGGTTAGCATTAAATGATTCTTTCACAAACACTCACTACCTCTCAATAAAATGACACAATTTATAAAGATGGCATATGTGACTCAACACGAAGTGTCTCTCAGTTCAGTGAAACTGTATTTCAAGAATGGAATATCCGGTTCTTCAAACACATGCTTTCACACATAGCGGCAGCTGGTCAGTTGTTCTGCCTTTGTCCAACTGTCTGACATCGGTGTCCAAATAAATTGGGCATTTTCTCGCGATCTAAATAATTCCACTTGTGGCTAGATCGCAATCTGGATTTCAACCCTGATCCAACTTTTATATGTCACCTGCTCTCTAAAATCCCCATTAGATAGTTTTGGAGCCGCTAAAGTAGTTATCGCTCCTCGTAGTGGGATCTAGCATGGTCATTACGTGATAAAGACTTGTAAAAAACAAGGCGAAAATCCCTTGAAATGGCTTTTTTCAAGCTCTAGTAAAATGGGTCAGTGTTTCTCTAACCCTCAATCAAATCTAATGAACAGTCTAGCCATTGCATTAAGTCTTTTTGGATTTCGCCTTTAAGGACAAAGATGTGCAGGTTCCTAAATTTACTTCAAAACGTCAATACGTTTATTTCTTTAAGTGGCTAGGACCTATACTTCTTACATACTAATAACCCAATTATGTTTTCTTGTGTTATAACATTATTGCGTTATAATTCAATCTTTCACTTCATTATTGCTAACATGCGGTACAAAACATATTTCTATACATCGCAACTATAATGTAACTTTGAAACCATCGTGTTTATCATCGTTGTTATTGATATAGATGGCATTGTCCGTCATTCACTTATACTACATCAAGGTTCGCTCAGTGTCACATATTTTCAGACCTAGGATAACAACAAACCTAGGATCAACCTAGACAGTCTATGATCACCCAGTAAGAAGATCGACGGATATTGACAACCGGAAGTTACTAAGATTTGCAAGGACTAGAAAGGTGATCTTGTCATTCCAATACTCTTTTCTTGGACAAATAGGAACATAAGATGTGCAAATAAATATTCAGAATAATCAGAGGATAAATCCAAATGCGCGTATATGTTGCAAATATTTTCCTAGGAACATGCTGTTTTTGTATTTAGAAAAATCGTGAAGGAATTGGTAGGCTGCTATGCCCTTTGGTCACTTACGGAATTCATTGAAAGGGAATCAATTTGCATTGAATAAACTAGTCTTGCCGTTTGTCTGTCTTCTCCTTTTCTTAACCCGGGGTATAAAAAGTTCGAATGATTGTTGATAAAAGTCGATTTAAGGCTCATTCGATTGTGATATATATATATATATATATATAATTCCTTTTCCGCCAAGCAATTAGATTCAGTGGAATGTACAAAGTTGATTCCACTGAATCTAATTGCTTGGCGGAAAAGGAAGTATTATTCATTAATAAACTTAAGCCAAAGCTTAATTCAAAACTTTAATCTAATATTCTTCAATTCAATGTCCATTTGCAAGTATGTTTTGTAATGCGCTACATATGTAGCATGCAGTCTATATGTATGTAATGTATCTACGCAACATATGTATCTATGCAATGTATTGTGACGTCATAATTGTTAATCATGACGTCATAACCGACTCAACGTCATTCACCTGATGAGACCTTATGGTCGAAAGTACTTGTGAATAAATCATCTTGGTTTTCTTCAACAAATGTGTTTTTCTATATAAGACTTGAGAGGTGGAACTGCATGAACTGTTATATATATATATATATATTGCACATAGATATTATAGTCTCTCATTCTTAAAAATAGTACATTACATGTCCTCTTTTAATGAACTTGATTATTTCCGTTCTTCCTAGCCGCTGTCAATCCAAAATTGCTGTAGAAAGGCTGTGCCAGTTCACTATATTTCAACAAAGAAATATTAAGGAAATGAGATTAATGTTAATTACTGAGTTGTCATACCTGATAATTTAGTCACACTTTTGAAAGATATTATACTTAATTATGGATTATAATAAGTATTAGTGAGAATATGAAGAGTGCATGTAACATCACTGTCAAACAGCCTTTTATTCACTTTATACATGATAAATAAGATTTTGTGAAGACGTTGTGTGCTTTGTGTTGAAAGATGTATCCATTTGTCTGACCATTTCATCTGGTCCATCATACCAGTAGTTGTTGTAAGCAGCTGTTGCAACAACAATTTTGGTTAAAATCGTTGTAATAATTGTTGTTATATATAGATCATACAGGAATTCCTGCTTTCCAAATGTCTCATCCATTGACAAAAGACAACAAAACGTCATCTAGAGACTCAGTTTGTCAAACAATATTCATCAATCTTTCACTTGAGAACAGCGATGACGTTTTCACGATACCTTAAGACAAGTCAATACATAAAAACCATATTCTCATAGCATAATTGAAAGGGGTGATCACAATAAAATTCAAAGGGGCAGAAACATTGCTGAGGTCCATTGGGCCACAGGTAAAACACAAAGAACTGTCAATTATCTCCCATCAACAACCATGATGAATGATAAGGGGTATTTCACGCGTCACTTAGTATCGGAAATGGCCGGGTTGACTAAAACCCTCTAATGACGCGTTGCTCCGAATCGGATATGACTCTGTGTGCGGTAATGGAAGGTATCCATTTGTTTCCTATGTAGTTTGAACATGCATTCAACTCGTTTGATTTAACTTTACGTCACTGTTGCCAATTGTGATGGTTTAAGACTTGATGAATAGTTTTACTCATAACCATATGTGCAATTGTACGTCACTAATGCTTAAGTTAACCACTTAATGGATAATATATTATTTTTTCATGTTAATATCACTTGTAAGCTTTACAAGTCGGAGATTCTTGTTCTGCTAAAATATCACAATTATTAACTGGCCAAATCAGTATTTTGAAACATCTCAAAATTGGACATCTTTTTTTGGTTCAGGAATACCTAGTATATTTAAGTCCTGCGTATGAAAGGTAAAAACTCGATGCAGATCTTTGCGGAAAGGCAAAACTTGAGAAAAAAATTGAAATGGTTGAAAATTGGAAATAAATCTTCCAAATTTGTTAGATACAAGCAACTTGAAGTTTATCATGAGTATAGTATAACGTTTAATTGGTGATTACTGTTATTATTTGGAGATGGAAAGATAAGCATACCTCTGAGTATGCAAAGTTATCTCTTACAAAGTACGTATAATTAATAACATGTACATTTGATACTTTGAATATCACATTTGCTCAACGCAGCTGTTAACATCGCACTATTGATTTTTGTTACAAATATGTACTCTTTTACATTCAATACATTCTTAAGTAATTTGTCGATTTTCAAAGCCTTAGACATTAACCTTTGTTTCGAAAATAGTCTTTGCATAAGTCAATCATAATTCATTGAAATGTATACTTGCTACCGGCCAAGAAGTCAGTCCTTTTTATGAGGAATGATTGATTACTATAGGTTTAGACAGGGTGTTTATCATGTACAACTGCATACCGAAAGTTTGTTTATTTACTGTTTCGTAGTGCAAATATCATGTAATTTGGGTTCTGTTTGGTCGTCAATAAATGTCCATGTGTAAAATAGACATTCTTGTCTCTTATGCAAAAGTAGACTTTTCGCATGGTAAAATAGACAAAAGTGATCATATTTTCGAAATTCAGATTTCCTTTAATTTCGATTAAACTATTACCATATTGACCATATTGACTCTCTTAGAAAATCACGTTCACGTAGTGCCAAAAAACTATAACTTATAACAGAATTTATAGAGAAACATTAAATCATTGATTTAGATATTTTGACGCAAAAACTGTTATGGTTAATTGTTTGGTTTGTTGTACGATTGCATTAAGTACAAAGGCTCTTCACTTCTATATTGAAAATTCAACAAAATGCGTTTCTTTTTCGCAATAACACGATGCCTCAAAAACATAAAAAAATTACATGATATTTACACTCGTATCCGCATGTATATGAACAAACATTTGGTATGCAGCTGTATTCGCACAATCAGGTAACTTAGACGGGTCACATCGATCATATGTATATGAAGACTAACTACTGTCACAGAGACATAGTCGCTCCGTCATGTCCCCATATGTGTTATGATGTGCTTTTACTGGCAGGTGGTTAAGTAGTGTCCAAACATTTATCCCTAATAAAATGATTTTCCCAATCTCATAAAAACAGCCGTTTCAACGCAAAGTAAAACTGTGATGTCAGTTCATCTGTTCAATCATTAAAATGCCTAACAAAAGGTTCATTGTTTTGCTCTGGTCTTAAAACTGTAAGATTAATACTTGAAATTTCCAAAATGTTTACATTACTTGATGGAGAATACTGACAAGTTATTTATACGACGACTCTCATTCTAATAGATCAGATACAAACAACGTGACGTCTCGTGATTCAATGTCATAAAGATTTCAACGTTTGTGTGGCCATTTTAATGTGCAATTGAAATGCCGGAAGTCGAAATCAGTCAAACACTGATAAGCTTATCAAAGGATGACTTTATCCAAAAAGGCGATTATCGATACATGGCGATGCGCCTCGACTTATTACACTTTAGCGTGTGCCATTGGTATCAATCAATGACGTGGTTTGAAGTGCCGTAAAAACAGGAACAGTCACGTGACCAGAATTCCCTTGCCTGGGGATACCTAATTAACCATTCCTACAAAAAACCCAACTCACAACGGTTCCACAATCAAAGAAATGACGTAATCAATTGCTGATAATTAATGGTGAACAAAACCATTACCATCCAGTATGAAAATAATCATGTATGGGGTGTAATCGGTGTAGCTTTTCCAATTCAAGGTCAAACGCAAGGGGGACAAGCCGTGTCTGCCTGACTCTAACCGGAAGCGGAAATGACGGTAATTGGCTGGCGACAGTCAGACATGGCGACAAAGTGTCTGACATGCTCCACTGATCAAAGACGGTCACGCTTGAAATGTTCTCACCTGAAACGGGGTAACACGGGGAGGTGATAGATCGGAGCGCAGGTGTCATACCGGTCTTGGGAGAAAAATGAGTTATTGTTGGTAAATAACATGATACCTACATTGTTTACTACCACGCGACGTGAATGTATTAGTTTGGATAAAGTGTGGCTGCCTTGAGGTAGAAAACGATCTAGGGGTTTGGCGTATTTATGACCTTTCTGTCGTTTTGGACAGCTGGATGAAGTCAGCGACAATAGCAAATAACAATCACAATTCTTGAATTTACTTCCACGTTTAACTACGTTATGAAGTAATGCATTTTGTATCTAAAACTATCCGGAAGGTTGTGTATGAAAAATGCCATTGAATGTGTCCAGGAATAAAACAAGATGTATTTTCTTTGAAAGTATAATTTGTTATATGGCGGTGTCTCTATAAGATTACATAGTACACGTATAAGCAGGTGTTTATTATTTTATTTTTTTGTTCATGTTTTACTGTACTATGCAACACAAATACCTTGATCGTACACACCACGTAAACCATAGATAATACAATCAGCGCTGTATCAGTCCTACCCTTTCCCATCATCTAAATCTGCATCAGAAAAATTATTCATATGAGGATTTGTTTCCAAGGCGCCGAGACTTGACGACGAAAATCTTTATCCAATGGATTTGATCGCAGACGCACCCTCTAGGCGATGTCTGGTCACGGGGATAGAGGGGGTGGGGAGTCACGGTGGGTTAAAGTGGACGGAAGGAAGGCGAAGGGCTTTAGCACGTGTCCAATCGTGTCGGTTTCAAAGCGTCAGCAGCGGACAGGTGAATCACAGCTTTAACTATCAACGGAAAGAAAGAAGTAAAGGTGAATAAACCAATATTAGAAAAAAGGGTATTGAGAATAAATCAAAAAGATTTTGGCGGAACTTATTGCGGCGGTTTGTTTGTTGTCGTTGAATGTACCTCGAACTTCGGTGTTTGGAAAGTTCTGACGTCTTAATCTCTTCAACAAAAATGTTGAATTCACCCTCACCGCAGGTTTCTGGCGTGTTTGCAAACCGCTTCATTTTGCATGTTTGGCTTCGCAGCGGGCGGAAGCCGTTTTCTCTGATAAGCTATACCCTCCTGTGGTGAGAGCTTTCAAAAAAGCACAATTGTCGCTTCGTACACCACCACGACCTGTCTGCCGTGAAGTCGCCTTTTCTATCTATTAGATGGATGGGAATTTATCCAACAGAAATTCGTCATGACTAAGACCAACACTTATGAACTTGAAAGTCCACTAAACAAAGCAACTCAATGATAGGGTAAGCTTTTCCATCGACGTTCAAACTTTATCAGAATCAATAATATTTGATTATCAAATTTAAAAAATGGCAAGAATTAAAACATACTATACTCATGGTATGTTTTATCTTGACACACACAGGAGAGGCCCATCTCTTAATGAACTATGAAACTGTTCTCTTAGTGATTAAATGTAAATAGAGGCATAAGTGCACCATTAATATTAAGAAACTCTGCCAATTACTGCCATTTGTTTATTAGAGAAGTATTAGCAGTTCTTGATGACATGTAGTGGATCTCTGCCTTGTTCGATGGTGCTTGTTGGAGTACAGTCGTATACTACAATCAGCACGTATATAATCAGTACACAAACCTGAAGTTGGAACTATATATTCTACCATTTTATTGCATTTGTCTTGACTAATCTGGTGCCGAAACATACTTTGGTATAAAACATCAATGATCCCAGAATGAAACTTCTGATAAAAAGGGTTGCAAATCGGTTCATGTTGAGCCAAACATCACATCCACATGAACATACAAGAAATTAAATTCAGTTTCAGCATAGCTCTGCAGGATCCTATCAAAGATCACAGCATGGAAGAATTTTAACATCACGTATATATTGTTAATTATACATTGAACATAAAACCACTGATGAAAAGGATTTGGGGAAGGGATTATATTACTTTTCGGGATTATGCTGGATTATTTATATAGCATTGCCGAGACATGATTGTTCGTGTTTAGACAGCGATAATATTTTATTAACAAGCGAAAACTGATATTAGAATGATATACTCCTTTTTATTAATGAAAAAGCTTGAAAATTTACATTCAAAATAAAAGAGCAACGAATTTACATTGTGTATGTAAATATTTCGTTTTTTATGTTAAATTGAAGTCTTTTACAAGTAATCTGTTCACAATTTCTTTGGTCGTGAACAGCATGGAAAAATAAAAAGTGCTTAAACATTGTTTTCATTGTTAAACGTTTTTTTTAACGATTTTAAGAAGCACGATACATTGATAGGATAGTAGAATCGTGAAATGTGATGTTACCGTATATGATATACAGCTGCCTTTCTTTACATTTTTATTGAAAATAATATTTAACTTTCTCATAATGATATAATCAAGTATACATGATAAACACCATCTTCAAGACACAATGTGAAACGTGAAGAATCACAACATATTATTCACAATTAGTATTCCTCACAACAACACCTACATACTCGTTGACGTTGTTGAATATTTCATCCGACCAGACCCTTTCTTTTGCATATGACAGCGACCATTCATTTGTTTTCAAATATTTCTTCTCTTGGTCAAATGTCGTATCTTCAAAGGATCCTCAATCCCTATGTCTGATGTTCGAGGGTGAACTGGTCTTGTTAGGGCCAAAGGAGACCGATAATACTGTCACATGCTGTGTCACATCATCTGAAATATAAGATTAAGACTCTTTTTAACCGCGTTTGACGATTCATACGTTTTCTAACAGCCCTCTTCCATTCAAAACAGACCTTGGAGATGAAGGTACTAGGATCTGTAGGTGTGGTATTACATGATAGCGATGTCTCGGGCATTTACCTGAGTTTTCCGCACTCTGATATGATTCAAGACATGCACAAATGCCTTTGGGTTGACACGTTGAAATTATACATGAGCTTGGGTTGTTTATGTGAGTGCTACTATGTAAACGAGGTATTGCCGTAATAGTAAACTTATATCACCAAACGTTTCTGAACAGTTTTATGTGTACAGATTGTTTCAGTAAATGAATAGACATTGTTATCCCGTTGTATTATTGGCTTTAACATTGTAAAGATTATTAAAATAAGGACTTGGTTATAGTTTTTTGTTGTTGGTATTTTTTGTTTTGTGTCATTTCATGGTTTTTAATTCAATTTTGCCCAAAACGAGTTGGTATAGTTAAAAGTTTCTTCATTTATGGAAATTTCAACACTGAACTTGATCGTTGTAGTAAGGACTGTGATCAACATTAGTTTGAGAAACAGGGTTTACAAACATTGTATATCCTCATAACAGGGTTTACGGCTGACCTTGCAATAATGTAAATCCCTCGTACCGGGTGATACAAAATGTCAGGCTACTTTATTAGTTGATAAATGAAAAATTGTAATACAGTGTAATAAATAAAGAAAGCAAGATTTTCTTCTTTAAACAACATTTACTACCTGAACACGTTACGGAGTAAATATTTGTTATATTTGGGTAGTATTTTACATCTTCTGACATTGGCACAGCCCGTGTACATGTTTCTCATCAGATGTAGTGCTGAAGTGTCCTATGCTTTGCTCTGGCGGTTTGTTGTAGAATGCATCGTAGTACGTACATAGCACTTAAAGGGAAAGATATGTCTCCTGAATGTATATTTCATTGTTGTCCTTGTCCAGCATAATGTATAAGATATGAACTATGCTTGTTAGCAAATGTGAATGTGATTATGTACCTCATTCTATATATATATATATATATGAAAATGATGTTTTTCATCCAAAGTGTCTTCATACAGGCAAACATACAATTTTATCTCAAATTATTAAGAAGATTACAACTAAGGATCTCCCGGTTCATAAATAACACGTAGAGATTAAAATAAAACTATCTAAGGCTTGCCATGCATGGAAAGTTTTATTTTAAGTTTAACATCAAAGTACACGAAACTAAGATTGCATCATCAAATATCATTAAGAGTTTCCAGTAACAATGAAACCATCTAAACAGTAGACATTCCTAAACCATCCAAAACTGCCATCTTATAAGAGACCGGTGACGTCATCAGAATGACGACATCGTGATATCTGTACAGCATCAACTTTGTGACGTCATATCATTTTCAGCTGTGTTCTTGTGAGATTATTAACTGATGATGAAACAGAATTATGATGATTCGATTGCAACCGTTTTTACTCTTCTTCCTGCGTATCCTAGTGCAAATATCATGTAACTTTGCATGTCCTTGAAGCATCGTAGCATTGCGAAAAAGAGACGGATCATTTTGAAGTTTCAATATAAAAGTGAAGATCCATTGAACCTTAAAGCAATCGTATGCCATATCATTTTCGCATGTCAATAAAGTGACCAGGGGTCAAAATAGAAAAAAAATTCTCTACGAAGTCCTTTAAAAGTGAACACCAGCTTTATTCGTTTGCATTAAGTCCATATGATGTTGTTGCTCTTTATTCTCATAGAGTTGTAATGGAATATTTTAATTGAAATTTAAAGAAATCGGAATTCCGAAAATGTGACCCCTTCTGTCTATCTAACCATGCCAAAATTCTAATGTTTCCACGAGTGACTAGACAATCCAACAATAAGTATAAGAATGGCTCATGGCTATTTTACACATTGATAATGGGAGATCCTTTGTCAGTTCTTCTGAAGTGATCTTATTTACGTTAAAACCAAACCTAAATTACATGAGAATTGCACTAAGATACAATACTAAGTGAACAAACTGTTCAGGAGTCTTTTATGGCATGAATGTGCTCTTGTAAAGTATATTTGTGCAAAGATAATACCGATTGATATCATATTCATGTAATTTTCGATTTACTTGTACTGAAAAGAATGAAATTATTTCATTTAGATCATGTAAAACAGAAAGGTTAAGTTGGCTATAATGAACATGACATCTCAACAAATATCTATATTGGCTATACATGTGTGTATTTATGTTTACCGTTGATATATATCTCGTGAACACGCAGTGTTGACAGTTGTATATTGTCAATTAAAGAGGAATTAATTCATGCATAAAAGTGCATACTTGTTACTTCCATTCACGTTCTTTGTCAACAATGCCAAAATAATAAAACAAACATCATTTTTCAATAAGAAGTAATAAAGATAACATTAACACATTCATTTTATGCATCCTAAACCTGTCGCCGTAGCTGTCAATGGTTAATACAACTGCTAGCACTAAGCCTATAAATTCAATCAAATAGAAATATATACATTGTGGTGATAAATGTTTGTCATTATTACCTGTTAAACGTATCCGTCTATACCCATACGGGCGAATCACTGTTGTTTCCTCCAGGTCATAAAACAAAGATGTCAAATCTCCCGTAAGTTATAAAATGCTAATGAAAAGCGTAGTAAAAAGACAGTATATTGCGATATATTACTACGTTATGTACGTCAGGGGCAAATGGTTGGAATGTCTGACATGGTGATATAAAGCATGGGGAATAAGCGAGATTATGTTTTATCAGAAATAAAATATATGGCGCTTTGCTTTTTATATTTTCGGTAATTCAAGTTTTGTTAAAGATTCATATAAGGCACCATGTCAACATCACATTAAGCGACTCGGTGCTATGATAATTTAAATCCACAGAATTTGTCCTTCGCTTAGATTCGTTTTTAATAGCTGAGATACCCTTCACCAGTTTTATGTAAGGATACATCTGCAAATAAATCCTGTTTCCGGAATTACGGGCATAGACAATGTTCAGCTTATTACAAACATACACAATCTCATTGAAATCAGCTCAAAACTTTCTTGAAATGAGATGGAAACAAACATGACATGGAATGTCCAAACATAATACATCCCCGAACTATCTATATTTTATTTTTGAGTTTTTGAAATTATAAACACAATGTTGCGATTATGAAATCATACGACAATAGTAAAAGAGAAGATAGAGTTGTTTCCCCCGGAAGATGCTTGGACAAGACACGACGAACTAATTCCGGTCGGACAATGACAAACCTCTACCTATAGAATATGCCAAATTTCTAGATCTGATGAAGGATTCATGTTTTCCGGCGCCAAACTCTAAATATACAGGGTATTCATACCTATCTTTATTATATTTGAAGAAGGTACGAACAAATCCGCCATCTTGGAATCTTCTCCTGCCCGGAAATGAAAACTGGAATCTGTCTACGAACGAGTCGAAACCCTTTCCGGTTAGGAAAGAGGTCAAAGATGGCTGAATCTTTCGTAGTATTATTATATGTTGTATAGGTATGGATACTTATATGTATATTTAGAGGCTTGAACCTGTGATGTCAGTACGATATTCAGTTTTGTTATCCTTTGTTCGCTACATTTTAGTAAAACCAGATAGCAACAGTATCTGATTTCGTATCAAATATGAAAAAGACCCAGTATATATAAGGGTAAGTATTGTAAAATTCTTACGAATCTTCTAAAGAGAATCTCTGCCAGACAGCGTGACCTCCATTGGCCTATAGATTGATTTTCGCTCTTCTGATCAGTCAGCGTGATGTTTGATATTTTACCTTTTCCTTTGAGAGAAAAATTAAAATGTGTATACACAATTATATCACATATTTTTCAAGTTGCATGGACATAGTTTAATCAGATCTGAATTCATACCATTTTAGGCCAGATCTTTATGATGTTAACTGCACAAAATAAGGGCAATATAAGTGTTCAACAAGATTATATTTTAAGTACTGGGTTGTCTTAAGATATATATAGCTACGGTATTATTTCAAAAATAAGATAGGGTTTTGAAAACCCTTGACATGCTATCAGCAGCACCGTATTCAAATTTCTATTGGAGGTTCAATTGTCCCCGATTTGAAAAATATGTAGCTTTAATGGAGTTATTATTTACATAGAAGGCTACTGGTTGAGGCAAACCTTGTTACATATGTTTGATGCATCGATACTTTTATAGACTCAAGATCTGGCATAATAGTCACAACTATTTTGACGTATTCTCTCAGTTTATTACATTGCAAGTGTAATGGTTGGAAACTGCTTCAAAGTTGAAACCTCTTTTTGCTACTCCATGTTACTTCTTCTTTATGATGCATCTGAATTATCTTTTTGTATATTTATTTGAAAAATCATCGATATGACAGCTATTTAATCTTCTAAAATATATTTTAACGGTAATGTGTATTGTACAAAATAATTGACTTTTTATATGCAATATACAATCAAGCACCCTTTACTGGACATTAAGAGGAATGACAATGTCAACATCACCTGTCCGTTTGTAGATTCATTTCAGATTATTGCCCAATACAGTTCTCCAGTGACATATATCAGTTTAAGTCAATAAATATTCCTCTACTAATCGATATAAAAATAATTCATTTTCCCCCATATATGCCAAAGAAGAAAATGTTTTTGTCTTTTCAGTGTGAGCCATTTGAGAAGCAAGTTTGTTTGCGAATTTTCTTCATAGTGAATTGAATTAAGTGAGCAAGAAACAGAGTGTATTTCTCACTCATGTATATTGTTGGAACGGACTTTAAGATTGACTATCCTCGAATGATTTGAACGGAAGTTCTAACCAACCACCGAAATGTTAACTTTTTTGTCTCTTTTGCATAAACCAGAAACAAAATCACCAATCGATTTATATAACATAAATTAACTAGACACGTAAACGGCATTTGATACGGCGATATCTACGATGAAAATTCAAATTAAGACACATTATTTTACGAGATAAGTGAAAAGCCTACCCTACTTAAATGTTCACTTACTTGCATTCTAATAATTTATTAGTCGCAGAACATAGATGGAATAAAATATATACGTGTTCTCTTCAATGTAATAACTTAAAGGCAATGATCATGACGCACGCTTATAATTCGTAGATATAAATATTAACATATAATCCTTGAAAGACTAACGATCTAGATTCATGTAATCCATGCGAGATGCGACATTGCATTTTATCAGCATGAACTACGATATTAGCACATTTAAATATTGTACAATATCTGATGACAAAAAACGGCAATTGTTAATGTTAATGTAAAAGCAATGTTTTTACTGTGTATTACTAACCAATGAAGTTCTAGATATACCTTGATAAAAAAGATATTCCATATTTTGCTCTCAGTAACAAGAGACAAATATTCCACACATTTCTATTCCAACCATTTTCAACAATCACCATTTCCCATTTTGTGCACAACCGACTCAAACGATCTTTGAGATACATTACTAATTTCAGCCATCTAAATTTTTTTCTTTATATAAATTGAAGGTCAACAGAAAAAACTAAAAAGTATTTTATTACACTGATAGAAAGCTAGAGTTATTGTGGCACAGGTTCTATAATGCCCTGAGATTTGAGTGCGGAAATACGTGTACGTGCCATAGTGCCTTTAACATAACTATACAATTTCCTTAACCCTATCCAAAAATCATGTTCACGTAATTAGCATGACATATCCATCAAAACATGCCCTACCACAAAATCACATTACATGTTTATGCCTTTTTGTTCTCCGGGACAGGATCCTGTGATGAACATTTCAACTCTAAATTATCCCTATACACTGAAGAAATGAATTGGGACATAAATACGTAAGTACTTCATTAGCGCAAATTCTTCGGAAATAAAAGAAAGCCATCAAGGGAATATTTATCGTTTATATTTAAATAACGAATGCCATGATAAGTTACTCATCTAAGAATATATTTAACTGTTGAGCCATTAATTCAGAATCTATGACAAATGAAACGTGCAATGTGTCTTGAACGCGAAGCTATGACATTTTACCAAACTGTCACAGCCAGACAAAAGTTCTTTTAATATTCAACTCAAGCCTCAGAAACACGAGTCTTTGAATACGAAACTAAGAAAAATGTCTAATTATATCTTCTGCTTGTCGGGCTGACGGAAACTGGTACGATAGATGACACGCTTGGTGACAGAGGGGGCGTGTTCAAACGGTGGAGAAGACTTATTCCAGCGCTATTGTCACAGTGTACCTGTCAACGGGAGAAGGAAGTAATTTGCCTAAATTTCAAGGTTATTTTTCAAATTCTTGCAAACGTTGACAATTCGTCGGACGAGGGTTCAAGTCGCCTGGTGTCATTCTTTGGCAAGCATGTTTATTCATATTGGATACACGTTATTATTTTATACAGTTTTTATACCGTTTTTCTTATAATAAATCCATTATCACTACAAATTAGTTTGCGTTTTGTATATTTAGCTATAAAATGATATCACGAAGTGCCAATTTTACCAACGTGTATTTTAATATACATTTTGCTAACAAATCCGTGGTCATCATGAGGCTTTAAATCTAACGTAAAACTCAGAGTACGTAAGTTGACGTTAATACCTATGATTAAGTTTCTCGTCCTTTTCGAAATGCCTCAATGCACGTGCATGTATTCAACGGTTTTAAAGACGATACAGGCATAAAGTGACAATGTACATGTGAATTTCGAATGACATCTTCTGTAGTTATCAAACTACCTTACGTATAAAAAAGTATCAAATGTTTTCATTTATCTCCGGGATGTGACGTGTTAGTGGTACTGGTTAAACTCATATAAACTTTTCTTTGTCACTTGGCGGGACTCGAACCCGCAATCCTTTGTTTAAATATTTAACATTCTACTGCACTTCCACGGATCCGTTACACCATTCAGTAAAACTTACTCTATTTATAGTCATATTGTTATGCCTCAATAGAACGCTTTTGAAGGAGAAATACTTAAAACAAAACATTTCATGGAATGCACGGACTTTTTGTGAAAATCTCACTGTCTTTGGTTACATGATGGCAACGTATTCGACATATCGTGCATCCCATAGAAATATACTTCCATGCTAATGGCCTATTTGTATAGACTTTCTTTAGTGTTTTCAATTATGTCTAATAATTGACTGTTGATAATTATGACAAATCACTCGGACTAACTATAGAGATTGAGAATAGGGAATCCTCGGACCCTTCAGGTCCTCGGGTTGTCGCTCCTTTCAGGGTTCACAATCTCTGGAAAATGGAGGATTGGTTTCTCCTATGCATAAGCAGCGACCACTTTCGAAAGCATAACTTAATCATTTCTCTTGATGTTGGTAAACTACATTTATTCTGGCCATGACATCGTATGAATAATTTGTAATGAGATAAGTTTAATTCTTGGTTCGAGACTGAATTTGTGATTTGTTTAACATGACCCCGTTCTTGCACGCGTTATTGTAAAACGACTCTTTACCCTAAAACAATAATTTAGGGTTGGCTGTTTTAGCATTTAGCTTTTATATATTGACTTTATGTATTAATTGCCAGTTTATCGCATTCCTCTTAAAGCAGCATAGTTTCATCTATAAAGCGCTTAAAATAGATTAGTATGTATGAGGCCAAAAGCTTCTTATCGCGATATAAACGTGTAACCAGCCAATCAAATGATTTTAATTAAAGTAGTTGGGCAGAGAGGATGACTTATTTCGAGATATTTAGCTTTAATTATTTTTCTATAAGATGCTTTTGGTGGTATTCAGTAGTAGCTTCATAATATTTATTCAAGAGTCGAATATTGCTTAGGTAACCTTATTGTAAGAGGTTCCATCACTGTTGTTCTCTCATAACTCATAATCGTGCATATTGTGTTATTGTATAACCATATTAGTGAACATATTGTTCAGTTTTGTATGACTTTGTACATTGTACTGGGCTCTATTACTACCCGCAGTGCTCCTTTTGAGTTATATTTTTAAATCTTGTTTTTCCATGTGTTTTGGTGATAGGAGTTGTCATTCTATTTCACTGTTGGTAAAAAGAGCATTTTATACTTCTTGATAACACTTTTTCCCTTTGAAATTATATTTCTGCCATCATACTGCATACATACAACTTAGATCAATAAATGTTCCATGGAATTCTAAAATTAAGCGTTAATATTAGTATATTTTCTTTAATGGTATCCCTATGTTGACCACAATTTTGCATGGGTGAGTTTTACAATGGATCGTGGTGACTGCATTTTAAAATCTTTAGTCTAACAAGATACAACAGTTATCAATTGAATATGTTGATTTTTTCATAAGTAATAGTTTAACATCAATTAATTTGTATCTATACATGATTTAACAACGAGCACTGTTTTCACTTGACGATAGACATTACATTGCAATAAACGACCAATGTCAATGTTTATGGAAATTTTCTCTATCGATAGGTACTGGTTGTTAAGTTGAAATGTTGATTTCAATTAAAGCAATTGTCACATTTGTGAGACTTTCTCAAACATTTGTAGAAGTATAAAGATGGAAAAATAATGTTTTAAAAAGCTCATCGATCCTCAAGTTGTAACGACAAATCCCTGTCGACTATAAATGACCTTAATTGTAAAATTAGGTCCCTGCACCCTTTCAACATAAATCAGAAAGAGAAACTGACAAAACAAGACAAGTTAGAAAGATGGAAACTCTTTAAAATAAGAATCTTTGGATATACTATTAAAAGATAGTTTTGCACTTTATGTCATCATAAATATGTTACACGTCCTAACAAGTAACATAAATGTGAAATAATTTTAGTATTTTTGCGATATATAATTTTACAATGAAATAAATAAAAGCTTATTGTCACAAGGTTCGAGCGTGCGCCCATTTTCCCGCCTCTCCTTCTAATGTACTTTTATGAAATATCACCAATTATTGTATATATTGAAAGTACATGTTATGTTATTTACATCCATGTATTCATTTTCATCATTCATGTCTTAAAATCGCCGACTGTGGCTACTTTTATGTTATCAAATTTATGTTCCATGCCCCCATGTACAAGCCTTATTACATGTAGCATTTAAATGCCTATGCTTATGTTATATATATTTACATGTACTTGTAGAGGGGTTTAGGCCCTTTACAATAAGCCATTACGTGGTACTATAACCCTAGTAGTTAGTTTTAGTGTAGACAAGAAACACAACCTCTAGCTCTCTTGTACCTATACTAGTTATACCCCCAACGAAAAGCACATGGCTTTCAATGACGTCCGCACTGTCTCCATGCGTACGGCTGAACTCTTACCAGCTACAGGATCAGAACTGATTGGCTGGCCCGTGGCTAGGACGTGGCGGAACGATTGGGACAATTGAAGTTGTATTGGTTAGGTCAATATTCCATTATTTCTCTGTACCTTTTTGGAGTATGTGATCACTTCCTTTAAAGACTTACAGTTTTAACCTTACCTTCTCTTCCCTTCTTTTTATGAATTCTACTATACCTATCTAGTGGCCTTATTTATTCATTCACTCAAGTAGTGATTAGGGATTACCTACAGTAGTGTGTACTTGTTGTTTATTCCTTCTTTACTGTCCCGTCCTGTCAGTCCCGTGTTAGTACACGCCAGTGTTGATTTGTCTGATTGATGTTCTCTCATTAAGACGGCTATTAGCACTGCCCTGTTGTTTCAAGGTCTGGGAAGGTGTTACGTTTCCGTTGATTGGCTTAGTGCTTGTCTATTGTTATTCCCGGGCAGTTGACTTCCCTAATTAGCTGTTAACTCTTGTTGAGTTGTCTACGGATAGCCAGTTGTCGTACCCAGTTATCGTCTTGTTCAGACTGCAAATAAATCACTCATTGCTTCTGTCTTACTTTTATTGGCTTGATTATTATATTGTTTAATCTTTCTGCCGGATAAACGGGTCTCATCTGAGTTTAGGTTTCGTTACACCGTGACACTTATTAAATCCATCTGAAGGGGTTATACGAAAATTCCTATGTTCTGTCAATCTTACTCAAAAATGCTATCCAGATTAACATCATTAAATACCTTTGGGATTGCTTTAACGTTTGATCTCTCACTGGTCATTGTAATTTTTTTAAAGTGTTCATTTCTCATTTCTCTATTCTGCAAAACACTATCTTACCTTTCCTACTTTGATGATGTGAAATGTGTAGAGTATCTTGATGAGAACGGTTTTAAACAAATAGAATCAAAGAATCAACTATAATCATAAAATGTATATATGTATATGTTCAGGGAAAAAAACCTCTTTCGGTGGAATGTTTGAAAGCTCACCAATAACTCTTTGTATTCGCATATTGTGATAGTGTGATTTTCCTAAACGCCGCTTAAATCTACATTTTAATTCTATCTGAGCATGGTATGTTGATGGCATTTATCAATAAGTTGCCAAATCATTTCTTAATAAAGATTATTCTCAAATATATTTTTGTATGGATATTAAGACTTTTTAACAATTAATACGATTTGAATTTTTTTTTTGTTATCACAAACGACTACGCCTTTAACTTCCATGTAAGGCGTTTATGATTAGATGAGCATGGATTCTGTTGTCTCGGCGATGTTAAATTTAAGTAGTATAGTCATAACATTGCATTGATGGTTATTGACTTTTATATTTTGAGAGTTTTAAACAGACATTCATCATAATTATGAGAAATGAGGACGTTTTACCTAGTATATTTTCAACAAACATATAGTCAAAGGCCTTATACACTGCTGTTTGAATCTTTTATTTTACTCTTAGTATCTTTCACCCTTCAGGAACCTAATTTGTTATGTCCGCTTGAAAAAAATATTGTAACACCTTTTTGTCGATGACTGTCTAGATACAAAATACTGATATTCCATCGACAAGAATATAATTCATATTAACGTGTGTGTTTCAGGTTGAACATTGTCTGAAGACCTATAAACCATAAAACATATTCATTAATTACCAAATCTATCATTTCTAATCCTATTAGCAAACGACGTAACCCTTATAACAGCCTTTTTTCATAGTCTAGGTTTTCCTATAACAGCAATGTTCGGTTTAGTAAAGATGGATGTCGAGAATTCTGACTTCGACTGACAATTGAAGGCACAAAAACATAAAAGAAAATGAGTATGTCGTAAAATGGCTTTCCCTAAAAGGTCCCTTGTTGTACTGCACAAGGCGCTGAGTTGTTAAGCACCTCCCCCCCCCCCCCCTTTCAGAATTGCAAAATGCATCTGTGGAGAAAAATAAGACAACATTACTACATGGATCCCCTTGACATAGAAACTAAAGTTTTCGTGACTTAATATCTTTAAAATCATCATACATGATGACATTTTGAGAACTTAAGATCAAAAACGTAATGGTACTGATTTTTCACCCAAAATAACTATCGTCCGTTTGTCAAAAGTATGCGATGGATTCTGATGTTAGTTGTCATGAACAACATTTTTGTTAACAGGTACAATTTTACACTTTAAAAAATCATGTATCTTTCACAATAAGGACATAATTGGGTTCTGAAATTTAATAAGAATTTTCCATAGTTTTTAGAAAATGGCCATAACCAGACGATTTTAGAATAAAGGTGTTCTTTTTTAACTTTGATTCAGTAACCCTATACTTTTTTTTTTGCTTTATGGTCGTTGTTATGGTTAAAACTGCCCCATTTAGTCCTTATTTATGAATGGGTCATTTTCCAAAAATTGAGATTTTGGAGGTCCATACTGCTGTACTACTGACTTTTGCTTAAGAGATCCATTATAACGTTTATAGACATAGCATTATAGACGTTAATGCACAAGAAAAACACGATTTAAAAATAAGTCAGCTATGCTTCTACCCCTTCAAATTTACCAAAAGAGAATCTTTGCGAGCCAGTAACGACGATTTTAAGGAGAGATGAGAACCAACAATCGAACTCGAACACGGTAACATTTTGCGACGATGTTTATTTTAATAAGTCTCAAAATGAATGTATTACATTTGTTTGAGAATTAAGAGACTTACCCGTACATTGACGCAAATCACTTACATTTATCTATTATTTTTAACGGTCATTATACGATATGCCGTATGGCGTTAACGTCACTAATAATCGTGGTAAATAGGTTCTTATGTCTGTTGTCTATAGTACATACATATCTGAAATAATTGCCAATTCAAAATTGGCTTTATGATAAACTAATATATGCACTTCTTTTCTGCTAGTGTTGTTATCAATAAGTATATTGTTGGCCGTCAAGTTTAAAGTTTCATTGAGAAAAACTGCTTTGACGTTTGGTTTTTACTTTTAGCCGGTATTTAGAAAATGACATTAAAGTTTTGAAAATCATTCCGTGACCCGGTATTATTATTGCTGAACTAGTTTTCATATTCAATTGCGTACATCCTATTACAGTTATCGAAATATGTAAATGAAATTGAAAAATTCCTGTCAATGTGCAAATTGTTTCGTTAAAATGTGCTTAAATTAATTCTATTTCTTCTACCACTGTCATTAATTTACTATTAGTAGACATGTACATCACAATATGTGATAAATGTATCTGTAGGGATTCTGAGTTTATTCAAGGAAATTTGCAAAATTGGTCCAAAATAATTTCCTTTATCTGATTATTCAGATAACTATTTAAATCGTTCGTTGACCCCTTAATCTTCCTACTTTTTCAGTTAAAATACACACTAAAGTTGCAATTTTGAAAACCTTAACGAATTCTAAGATTTTTTGTTTGTTCTTCCAATCTCTTCTTAAAACGACTGTGTCATAATGACTTAAGTTATTGTATTGTTTTCACTTACTCAACCATGATGCCATTGGTTAATACTCAATGATAGTACATACTGCATGGTCTCACAGGTGTCAGTTCTTAACATATCAGAAACAATGCTAGCAATTATGTCAGGACACAATGATTTTGAATTTCAAAACATATGCTTTTGTATGTTTATGTGCATGCTCAAGGTCATTAAAAAACATTGCGCGTTGAAATTTATTTTATAGAAGAGTGGTAGTTTGATTGTAAAGAAAAGATCCATTTTAAATGTAAATAAAATAACAACCACATAAACGTTCAGAAGTCGATAGACAGCGTCCCAATTACACTATAGTACTCAATAAACCTACTATTACTGCCGACCTGTATTTGTCGTTGTGTCTACAGCTTTCGAAATTACGTTTGAGAGCGCGCCATTGTCCTGTTTTCGATCACAAACCTCAATCATAATCTGTCTATGTTTACAATGCTGAACTGATTATCATTGCAATGTTAATTTTCCGAACAACCACTCTTTCCTTGATCAATTAACACCATTTATGAAGTTTGACAGTTGACACCCCAACAACATACTCTTTTTACTACGCATTTTTAATCATCTTTACATGTTTGTTAATCTGATACAATTAAAACTCTTTTTTCATGTCGTGTCAAAAACCAAATGTTGGAATGATAGTTGACATTGCTCTCCCTCCCTTTAAGCTATTTGTCAAATGAAAGTATCAAATGTTGGAAGAATAGTGTAGATTTTATTGGAAGAACATGATTTAAACCAGGAAGACTTGTTGACTATACTATTTCAGTTCCAAAACAATTTGATTTATTTCATTACGTCCCATTTCGTGAACTCATCATATTATTTTAGATTAATGTTTAATAACAGTCAGTTTGTTTCTAGTTAACGGTTATCATGAGTGTATTAAGAACATAAAATTTTCGCTTTAAAGATTAAAAAGTTGTATAAATGTACACATGAATGTTTTTAATAGTGCAATCAAAAATGAGTTTATTTCAACTAAGGAATATACTAGAAATATACTTTGATACTCATCTCTACATTAACTAGACTTTCACGATATCAATTACTTCAATTCATTCCGAAAATCTTAATCATGAAATAATTATTTCTTCTTTTAGTGCTTATTTACGATATATATATATATATATATATATATATATATATATATATATATATATATATATATAATTAAAAGTAAACATTGAAGGAACTGCTTCATGTTGAAATCGACATCAAATATATGTCTTCTATACTATTTGCGACACCCTTCACTTGATATTTGAGTGAAATCTAACATTGTTTATTCGCTTTTAATCGCTAGCAAACCTGTTCACTAAAGAGACATCTATTGAAAAGCATGCTCAAATGTGTATCAGGTGGCAAGATCAATATGCATAAAGCCATAAATTTATCATAAGGAGAATGGATGAAATAGTCGTAAACATGTGATACATAACCGGTCGATGATTCTTTCTGAAGCTTTTGTAAATTTCAATTCTCTGTCAGACTCCCTTAAAATATCCATTTAAGTTTGGGAATGGACTAGTTTTTGTACATAATGCATACTATGTTTCTCATACGTGGGCGTGCATGCAGTATCATTGTCGTATATTTATGCACGTTCACCTTGTTTAACTACCGATTGCATCGTTAATATACATAAGAAATACCCTTGACGCTAATATTGTCAATACTTAAAACAAATAAGGCATTCTAGGTCGATGCAATGAGCCAAACGACTTTGGTTTACATATCCACATATGTAGCATGAAATGAATACTGGGTTTGTCATTCATCCTACTAATTTCTTCTCTGAGCTTTTTTCAACTGTTAACTGTTATCAAATATTTGCTTTTTTAGTTTCGAGGATCATTAAAGTCGGTGTAACTGTGCTCGTTTGTTAATTGTGTAATTTTTATTTTTATTATTTATTTTATTCTTATTCTTAGTCTTAGTCTTAGTCTTAGTCTTATTCTTAGTCTTAGTCTTTTTCTTCTTCTTCTTCTTCTTATTCTTAGTCTTAGTCTTGTTGTTGTTGTTGTTATTATTATTATTATTATTATTTTCTTTTGCCTTTGAACCAAATACTTGAGTCATAATCGTGTTTAGAAATTGCGATGAAGGGTACATATACCAGAACAATCTCTTTAAAATCGAATCAACTTCGTGGTTTTTGTTATTATAATTTTTGTATGAATCATTTCAGTAACAAAACAAGGGAATATGTACGAATTCCCTCTGTAATAAATCTACTATACTTGAGCTTAAAATAGTATTTGCTGCACATGCCCCGCACAGTATTCAGATATGTAGGTCTGTTGAATATATCACATAGGGAATATCTGCACTTTAGACACATCAAAAGAATCCAATTCTTTGAACTTTCTTAACGATATTTGTCTAATTTCCTCAAATATATATATTCTCGTTCAAACAGTTTAAGTATGATAATGCACCAAAGCCTTATTTAGAGTTGAGCAAACTCATAACCAAGGATATAGAAAATTGCATATTCACTTCATAAAATCAGATGAGCATCAGACGCAAGCAAAGTCAGTTCTTTGATAAAGTCATGCCGCAATTGGGTTGATCACGTGACCGACGATAAAACGAGACTTGAACGAGATTAGAAACGATGACTTCTATCCTCGCAGCTGTTTTTTTCTCTCTTCAACGCAAAAGAGTTCCATACTCTTCTTGATTAGGCGACAAGGCGCCGATTTTCACGGTACCCGAACAAAGACTGGAATATTTTAATATTTTCTCAAAACTCTCCCTTTAGCCATAGCATTCAGGAAGAAAATTGTGAATTCCTCTTTGAGTCTGTTGACCAAAATGGATGTCATTTGCAACCTTGGAGGTCAACCCTTAATTTTTTGCAATTGCGGGACGGCAACATCAAACGATGTTGATAGTCGTAAGAAATTGACAGCAGGGTCGTACATTTCAAATGTTATGTCTTTTCCAGACTAAAACGCGAAGTGACGATTTCTGTAAACCAAAATTAACAACCATCACGGGATTTTGTAAAAATGTTAAATGTTAAGACTTGTTAGTTTCCGCTGTTCATGCGAAAAATGTAACTATGCACGATTACAGCCTATAATTATGTTGAAAATAATGTTTTGGTTATATAAATACAATAATATTATTTTGCGAAAAAAGCTATCTTTCTAATAATGTTTACTCACATATATACATACCTTTTTGTTACGCATAATTTTGATTTTGATTAATCTTTATCAACAATTGCAGACCAAAGGCCCCTTGCACAACAAGCTACCAGTTTTCCTTTGTAAGGTCATCTTTCCATTTAACAGATATGACATGAATCATTATACTGCCGTTATGGCAGTACCCTGTAAAATATAAATGAACTTTACATATTGACTATATACTGAAAGACCATTTTATTTCATCGGTTGGCAGATTTCAGAATGTTTCAATTCAATACATCCGCATTAAAACCCTTGTTTCAGCTTATTTGTTAATTTTAGCATGATTAGTTGGATATCGTCTTCAACTTTGAGAACAAACATAAACTTTTGGAATTATGTTCATACCAATAAGGTTTTTATCCAGAAAAGCAACTTGATCAAACATTATTGCATGGCAGATCTGAAAACAATAATTTCGATTCAACAATCCTTTGTAGGAATGTCAAGGAAACTCTCTCTCTCTCTCTCTCTCTCTCTCTCTCTCTCTCTCTCTCTCTCTCTCTCTCTCTCTCTCTCTCTCTCTCTCTCTCTCTCTCTCTCTCTCTCTCTCTCTCTCTCTCTCTCTCTCTCTCTCTCTCTCTCTCTCTCTCTCTCTCTCTCTCGTGCATGTTATTCATCCTCGAACTTCCAATTCCTTCTTGCTAACTTAGTGGCATGCAAATTACATACAAATGGCATACAAACCAATTATTTAGAATCAAAATGTGATTGTACTTGTAGTAGTACCACTCAAAGTACCGTGAACCGTTAAACCAAATGATCTGGATTTTCGAAGCTCTCTGAGATATATAATAACATTGGCCTACGACTTTCTTACTACTAACAGTAAGCAATTCATTACATGGTCATGAAAAATAAATCCAGGTTTACTGATAAATATTAGCGTTTAGTTTCTATGGGCTTATTTGAAATGTGTAACGAAATATCAATCCCTACAGTTCATGTTACTGTAAATGTACTAACTAGAATCTGTACATCACTATTCTCTTCGGACACGTTGTTGAAACACTGCTTCTAATGTTCTCACAAGAACCGCCGTTTTACGAATAATGTCACTAGTCACTATATATGAGACACTACAACGTTGTTTAGCACAAAACAAAAAAAATGCAAATAAGTGTGTGGAATTACTATTATACATTACACGATTATACACAACAGTAACAGTTGGTGACATAAGAACTGGGTTATTATCTGGCCAAAAGTAAAACCTATAGTTCCTCATAAGACTTGTTGTAATTTATGATTATCTAAATGTGACTGAAATGATATATTAGTTGTGGCTTTTTGGTTGAATTTGATTATTGTGAAACGCTAACACTTTCAAACAAAGACTTCAACACTTTAAATAAAAACAACATTCTTTTTGTGAAATAAAGTTTTGACATTACTTTGATTTTTCTCGTTCATTGTTTGTAAAAATGTTTTTATTTGTTCTCTGGTGGTACAGAGTCAACACAAAATGAGTGCTTATAGCAGGCAAACATACTGAAAATAGGTAGTAAAGCAAAAACATTTACTTTACGACTTATTATTGCTGAAAGAAGGGATGAATGAATTTCATTTTTTGTTAAAGTAGTTCATTTCAATATTTTCCCATTATCATCCAACAATGAATATTTCTTCTAAAACTTTGTTCTTGTATTTTCCAAATTTTGGAATAAGATTTTCAATATTACATGAATTTACATATGTTTGGTAGACATGATGATTTGATTAATTTAAACATTATTTTTACATTCTGTGATAGATTATTATAAATCCAAAATTCAAGTTCAATATTGTTCTTCAAAGCTTTGAATCCCTTGAAGTTACAAAAATGAAAGTATATAATGCAAGGTATAGATTCTTTACCACACCACTGCATCAGAAGAAATCTACGTATAATGATACAAAACTTTCTTAATTCAATTACAAATTTCAAAATCTAAGGAGATGTATATGTAAAAAAAAAATGAACACATAATGAATAACTAATATGCATGATATATTTCCTGTCGTTAACAGGTGTTATTCGTAGGAAGGTAGTCTTCTAAACAATTTGGGTAGATAGGGAACAGCTGAAGAAAGCTTTAACAAAAGCTTTTGACAGTTGATATTGATAAATAATTTCACTTATTGACACAGTAACAGGTTTAGCACGAACACGGGGAACAGGTAACGGGAACAGTGAAGAGTAATCAATATCCGCCTTACGGATGATGTTACAATAGTAATTATCGATCTGCGGTATCTTTGAGATGTAGTGATCGATGGGAAGTCTTCGATATGACTGACTTTCACCTGTGTGTTGCATATTGCGGGATCAAGGGGGATAAATGGAATGCCAAACAATGTTGTCACAGATGTGCATGAATTGTTAAAAATTGTTACAAATTGTTGTTTTGAATAATGCAAAAATTGCATGGGGCTGTGCACGGCTGCAGGTGTACTGCATATGAGATTAGTGAAGCCCTCACGCGGAATTCTATCCTGCCTCTTATATAGACTTTTGTACGATATTAGTATTAATCAATTTACGACAAAAGTAACTTGAACACTAAGAAAACTGCACATATACTGTATAACATAGTGCACTTAATGTATTGATCACTGCAATAATTTAAAAAAGTGTTTATTAAAAAAAATCACATTGGGTAACTTTGTAAGAAAATTATACCATCTAAACCTTGATAAATTACTCGTAGTAAAAATTAGAAATATTTTCATAAAGAATTAAGTAAAGTGAAAAACTGTAAACTGCAAATTAAAATGTACTTGTTGAACTGTACTACATGCATACAAGACATATTTCATGTTGATATATTTCAATGTTATCGGATTTCGTTCTTAAAATTGGTACCTCGATTTACGAAGCGACCTGAAAGAATTATGATCACCACATACTAAAATACGTAGAGCAACATCAGAATGTAGGCATAACTGCAACTGGCATCTTCGACCTTCTCAGACGCCTAGTCGGACTTCTTGCATGTTTAAGTAGTCAGCTGACCATAAATGACCACGGTCCACATTCCCGAGATTTCGGCCACTGATGCCGAGTTGATGTCACAAATCTCTTAACAGTTGCTCAGTTTGAGCAATTAGCAGGGAATTTATAAACAACTGACCATCATAAAGACTACACTAAGACACCAAATCACTTGAGCAGGCCATTTGTAAGTTACTGAAGTCGAGACGCGGCTGCGAAGGAAGATTTACAACTTTGACAAGGATTTAGAGGTATATAGTACTCTCAAAGTATACCCACGAGACTTGGAGACTTAACTCACACATGGGTTCAGACGCCTCATCTTAACCATATGAGATTTATTTAAGTCTTGTATGGGATTAGTTGGAAATTGTCTCTACACTCGAAAATGTTTTGAATTAGTGAAAATGAAATTATTCCAAAGATTTGTCCTTTCTATTTGTCCTCCTTATAGTAGAGATTAATATTTTCTTGTTCCAATAATATTTTTCAGAAAAGATAACTTTTAAGAAAGATAAGATTTTCATACATTATGAATATAATTTCATTACAAGGTTTATACAACGAAACACTATAATGAGCAATATATTTTTCATTGTTGAGTTTACTTAATATTTTTGACAATCGGATGGATTACATATGTTTTTAAAGAATTGGAAACTATAAGTTGTTTAATTTAATTCTCGCCATATATTTCAATTTGTGCTCTACAATTGAGTACTATTTTAAGAAGACGAAATTTAACTAATCTTTGTAACAACATTATGATCTTAAATAATTCTTTCAACGTAAGCCATTTATTGAAAACGCTATGAAAAGGCGAATACTAAATACATGAAACAATTAATGATACTACATGATTATATTCCGTATGTAAATGTGATTAGATTAATTCCGTATGTAGATGTGTAAGGGGGATATTTTTAAACAAAAACCATCTTCAAATCTGAAGTTTAAATTCAAAACATGGCATTACTTAATACCATCTAAACTTAGCGAGCTCGTCGTGCCTAACATACTATAGATATATATTTCTAATTTGCAATTGTTCTTTTGTTCTGTAAAAACATTAAATCTTATTCTGACGAAATACTGAAGGTTGAAAATTATTGCAAATGGTTTTGTCGAAGACGAACAGGCTCCACTGATGTTGTTCACATAAGCGACTTTCCTAGTATTTCCCGAAATGATTACATAAAAATATCAATTATGTCGTGTCATTCCATCAAATACAAACAATGCTTGCAAATATATATATATTCAGCAAATGATATTTCATTTGATAGGGTTTTCAAATATAAGAGAAACAATATATGATAAAAGATTTGTTCTCTTTCTTATGTTAAAACTAGCTTTTGGATGAAAGTGACATGTTCTACATACATTGCAATAACCTAATAGCCTAATAACATTGCACACTGATGTTGAAAGAATTCTTAAACTTTGACGTTGCCATTTCAGTACAGATTTCATCTTATTGGACTATCGACAAAATTCGTGGCAAGTTATGAACAGAAAAAATGCTAGGTTTATTTGTAAGAAATGTACATTTAAATACAAATTTGTGGAAAGAATCATGCAGTTAATTGGTTTATACCGATTGCATTACACCGAAGAGATTTACGATTTTCTTGTGCGTCCTTCGATCTAGTTTCAGTACATAGCATCAACCTTTCAGCAATATCAATTAACCAGAAGTTGGTGAATCCAAAATGATGACAAAATAAAACTTTTACAACAACACATTTATTTTTCCTCATTTAAACGGGGCGAGATCACATCGTATGACAATGACGTAATAATGACGTCATACTGACGCTGTGATGCGAACGTAAAGAACTACGCTGAGTATGACAATGAATGGCGAGACATTTCAAGACAGACAGAAACAGCAGATGAAATTAAATTACAGAAAGTACATTTACAGTGTAGGAAAATGAAGTTTATAGTTTTCCTATCGTGTCACATTGAGACATTTTGTCGGTAAGTACAATTTATTATTATTTATTATATATTTTCGTCATTATTAACATTTGAAATTAATTTTTTTTAAACATTCATCTATGTAATACGTTCTTCTTCGTGATTGAATTCGTTAACACTGCAGGTAATACCATGCGATTAATAGCACTACATATAAGCACTTTGTTCAAAATTATACATTTACGTTTTTCCATTATTCAAGCAGTCTTATTAAATTTCGTTTGAAAACCATTGTATGTCTTCATAAATCAGATCAGTTTTCAAAAATTAAAAATAAACAAAAAACTATTGCTTTTGCAAATTTACGTTAAGGGAATCAAGACATTTTAGATGAGTTTTAGTAGTAACGATAACTTGTCACATGAGAATGTCCCAGAGGACATATAAGTACATAGGAATGATATTCATAATTCATATCTAGCACTCCGGATACATAACGATATACTAAAAGTTAAGTAGATTTTTTGCACTATTTCAATAATGTTGCTTGACAGTCAATAAAAAGTAAACAACGTGTTGTTTTGTAAAAAGAAATTAAAGGTGATGAAATGAAACAAGAAAGTCTCACTCACTTTTACAACCAGTACACACAAACAGACGGAAAAGTATTACGATAACAATTAGACTGTCATTCACGACAATAGTTCAATATCAGTCCACGGTTAGACTGCCACGAGTTTCAGTGTCCCGTTTAAAGATGACAAATATCAATTGTTCATTTCTAGTCCATGAGAATGTTCACGACATAACCATCTCTACATAAGAACAGATGAGGTTTGTTCACTATTTGGCTTTTTCTGTCTTTTATTGAAGCCTTGCCTTCAATTATAAAAGTAGATTTGCATGACAGGGATGACCCCAGTAGACACTTTGTCCAGTTCACGGTGTCTCCCCTCTCCACAACAGTCGTTATATCGATCAATGAGTGATTGGCGATAATTAATTTGCGTATATAATATCTACATCTCTTGTTAGGAGGAAAGTTCACAAAGAGGGCTATCTTTATACGCACTTGAACTGCGCATTACGCCATAGTTTCATGGTGCACTAGTCCCTGGATGCCATGTGTGGCCGGATATGCCGCTGCCATTTCCGGTGCCGTAAATAGATTCTGTTCCGCACTGTCGTAAACATGTTACTGTCTGTTGCTACAGAATAACACCGGCCTTACAGTAAAGAATACACGTCATTGTTGTCTACGCAACAATTCCTGCTATCTCAGAACCGTACTAAAAACACCCGTGTTGCCAAGCAAGGGAGGTAAGTCAGTTGATCGCTGACTGATTTCCCCGGCGATTGGAGCATATGACGCTCCGAAGAGTATCTCGACCGGAAATATGTATAGTCACTACGCCTGCGCAGATAGTGCTTCTCCTTGTACCGAATGGTTTGGGATATTGTCTTTACTGTCTATATCTTCTCTTGCACGTGCCTTGTTTCTTTCGTTCAGTTTCTTCCTCTTCATCCGTCGATTTTGAAACCAGACTTTCACCTGCCTTTCTGATAATTGTAATTTACACGAGATTTCCCAACGTTTCTGTCGCGTGATATATGAGCTGTTCAAAAATTCGTTTTCAAGAACCATTGTTTGGTATCGTGTATAGGGTTTCCTCTTTTTTCTTCCTTTTGTTTCTGAAATGAAAAAAGCAAAATATAATTATTTATGTTTGAGACATCATAGCGAAAATGTATAGTAGAGACCATTAATATATATTCAACAATGCAGAAGCTAAAGTTGTTTTTTAATAAATTCATGTAAATGTCACCTATAGATATAAAATCTTTTTCTTATCTTATTATTTAAACGAAATTAGAATCATCACGTCTATGAATATCGCAAAATAAAATAAAACAAAGCAATGATTGTATTTTTAAAATTTTCCTTCATGTTTTTTTTTAAACATTTCTAGGTGATTCTCGTTCACACCTGACTAAGAACTCGGACTGTCACGCATGGCTTACCGCACCGCCTGACCGACAGATTTGACAAATGTGGCGTATATAAGATCATAATTAATCGCGTTTCCTCCTTCATGACTTCAACTGACAAAACTGAAGCCACGGGATCACCATGGTAGTCTTTGTTGTAGAAAATACGGGTTAGCTTGACAAATCTCTGTATGAAATACGGGATTATTTCTCGTCATATAGCATATGTGGCTCTGAGCAATAAATGACTTATTCAGAGATGAAACTATCGTAAATGTTGGAATTCTTAAAGGGCTATATAACGTAAATGAAAACAATGCGTACTTTAATCGATTATCATTTCGAGGTTATATGCTATTTTCTTTAACAGCAATATCAAAAATAATTAATGAGGATGATTTTTGTATTGACGAGTGAGAGCGAGGGTCAGTCATAAATAGATTAACGAGAACTTTATAAGTCATTTGACACACATGTGAGTTAATACATCTTAATATCCCTTAAATTCATGTAGTAATCCGGTAAATTTTCTTTGTTGCGGATTCAAATTTGTAACGATAAGTTTGATTGTGTTATATGTTACTGGCGGCGAAATACTTGTGCACTAATACGACACTTGCTAGACAAGATACACATGTGCACTTATGAAATATATCATTCTTATGTTTAATTTTATGAGTAACAACTAATGATATGACAATTCTACAACCTATAACTCATAACTATTATTAAGCTATATATACGTTACTGTTAACTAATACAAACTATCCATAAACTCACGCCTATTCTCTAGCTGTTAATATTTCATGCAAGCTCTTAATCACCGTCATTACCTTTCAATAATGTTAACTGTGCTTTACTTTGATCAACTAAGCCACGGATATGTATGACCTTTTTAATTACATTATCAAACGCTTTTGCCCTGGTGGTAAGTCCATACTTTGATACACATTTCATAATGTCTATGGCAAGTTGATTTCACTTTATGTTGATTTCTGATTCTAAAATGCAGTGTGTTTCTTTTATCTCGTCAGGGGTTACCATTAACACCCGGCCTGTTGATTATTATTTCATATCTGTATCACCCAGTGGTAATAAAGAAAGGCAATATGTACTAAAACTGCAATGAACACTATATGTGGTAAAGCGGTGGCTGCTACGTGAAGTGATGTACATTTCAGCATGCACCCGTCAATCAATCAAAATCGACTTCAATAAATTTTATATTAACACGTATGAACCTGTTTAAGAAATAATTGTTCCTTAATGTCTCTTGAATTTAATTTTAGAAAAAAAATGTATGTCAAACAAAAGTAATCTAACAAAATCGTGTCTGAGATCTCGAATTATTAGACTTGCTTTGTTTATAATTCAATAAGGATCTGTTTGACAAAGTAACATGTCACGAATGCAACGCAAATATTTTTTCAGGTAATTCAAATTTCAACACAAGTAAAGTGCAAACGTTAAAGTTAAACGATTAGTTGTTTGCCTTGCAGTTTTCATGCATCTTACTGTACACGATCTACTTCAAGTCTTATTTCACCGGATGCAATAGTGATGCAACGCTTTAATAAATTCTGAAACAAACCGTTCAATTTCATTGAAATAAAATATCAATTATATCGTAAATAAAAATCATTTACATTAAAAGATTTTTTTTCAATTAAACGTGCATGAACTAGTTAAAACATGTGTAATCATTACTCCATGGTCATAAAAGTAGCTTTTAAAAATATCGTAGTTCAAGGCAGAAAGCTTTTCACTCTAGATTTATTTTCCGTCATGAAGTATAATTGTTTGGTCGAATTGGGAAAAGCAATAAGTATGATTTTTGTATCTTTATCTAAATCCTGAAAATCAAACGATATTAATTATGTAATATAACACGCATGGGGTGTACATACATTGAATCGTGGTCACTACTTTTCCATTCAAGAAAAAAATCAATTATATAACTTCTGTAGCTTTATGTTAAAAAGCTATTGATATTTGATAAAGATCGTTGTTATGTCAGTTATAAACTCTCACATTGTATCCTTTTGAGGTTTTGTAGTATCAAACTCTCCTATCTATTTTTATGCATCAAAGAACGATGAAATTTCACACAAGATAACTGCACATCGTGAAACAGAAATCAGTTCTCTATCTACACTTGATCAACCGTCATATATCGAATCACTTCTTATTCGCAATGCTGCTAAGCCAGTGTAAATAATAAAACATGGCTTTATATGTAATTGCGTAAATTTAAAAAAGTTTGGACAATATTAATCAAACAGCATTTATGGTTAGACTGTTTCATGGTTTAGACTGATAACTTGTTCTAATGAAAAAACCATCAAAGAAAATTATTTGTGTACATTATCAAAGTAATGTTGACAATCAGTCGATCGTGAATAATCCCGGCAAGCTGTATTGTTAATGATTCCTATTAATTGATCGTTTTTTTTAAATACACAAAACAGTTTAACAACATATGTTGACACCGGCACCAAGAGCAAGTGGAAAGTAACATTTAAAGCACATGTTTATGTATTATTCAGAGGCGGTAATGATGAAATCAACATGAGTGGGTCACGTGAAATTGACATTGGTTCACTATCTTCATTGTAATCAATTGCAATCATTTAGTTTGAAACAAAATATTCATTTACATATTGTTTAATTCTGGCCTAAACAATAACCTAAGGTTTTAGGGTCGCAATATCACGATTGCAGTGGTTAAATATTGATCTTATTGCCTTTATCATTCTCCAAATCTAAAAAGGTATTTGAGGGGAATCAAAGTTAAGTCCTAATGTTTTAAAATGCATGACAGGCGCATTGAGTCAAACCGATGCAATCCTTTTAATACGACCATTAAAGGAATTCATGCATAAGCAATTATGCAATAAATGTATTTCTGCGTTAACTGATGTCAACAGTAAAATTATTCATAGCCTTGATAGACAAACAAGCAAATAAGAAGTTACACGCGTTAGGGTTTGTCAAGGTTTGTCAAATATAACTGCAATTAGAATAATGTATAAAAATTCAAACATTTGCATGGCAGATTAGTTTAACCGACAAACCTACATATGTTAGACAAGTAACAAAACCTGATTTCAAAAGAGACACTTTAAAAATACATTTGATATCGACAATGTCATATCGGAAACATAAAATCCACGAAATTATGTGTTTAATTATTATGATACATCAATAATCAATCATGACATTCAAAATTCGTTAATTTTAACGTTATTATCATATACAAGCAAAAATACATGTATTGCTCTGTGAATACTGAAATGTAGACTGGGCCTACGGCCTCCACTACAAATGAATAAAGATTGATACAACCTACAAGCAAAAGCCAATAATCTTTAGAGCATATGAAGTGTTGGCACAGTGATACATTCACAGGACAAGATTTGAATAAAAATGAAATCCAAATTGATATGTGCCACAAAGAACATGTCATGTGTTAACACAAATGAATGACAAATCTGAATAATCTTTCAGAGCATATGATTTTTAGGTTCGGTGGAAACTTTGATTCCGTATTTTATAGTTCTCTGGCGAGTACTTGATTACCATGGTATTTGCTTCCTTATTGTCATATCCCGGACAAATAAATGGATAAGGCTCATTGGAGCTATGATAAGGAACAAAACAGCGTAAAGATCATCGACGGGTTGATGGTAATGGCGGTAATCATTTGATGGGCTGACTTACTCCTAAGTCTGCTTCATTGGCCTGAATTAAAGTCAAACTATTTTTTCTGGTCGATAATTGGAAAAAAACCGAATTTGATCTTTTAGGACGTAAATGGCAAATTAGCGCAAATAATGAGACATTTGAGATTTCAGAGTCTACGAACACTCAGGCCGGCAACATTTAACCTAAGCGGAAGCAGAAAGTTGAACAATGGCAATAAAATCAAGTGTGATTGCTTCTAAATGATGTTTTACTCGCAAAAATCCATTTACTGGAGATTTCACTACACACTGTTTTCTAGATTAAGTCTCTGTCCTATGGTTAAATTGACTGCAATTATGTCACGTCATGATATGACATAGCATGTGTCCGTGGATTATTAATTACTTTACAGTCGTTAGGAAAACACGTGACCAACAATAGGTCAATCAAACTTAATTGTCATTTAGTCAAATATAGGATCATATATAAGTCAGCATGTGATGCGAAACTTTTCCGTTATATTGAAATTATATGAACTACTCTTTAAAAAATCATATTTATGATACAGAGGGTATTAGTACAAACACCGCAAAATGTATCTTAATCAAACACAGGTGATGCTGTAGTTACAATAGAACGTAAAGTAAAACACCTCTTGATTATTGGGTATCCTAATTTGAATAGAAACAGTTTGATAAAGGTATATGTAACACATTCTCACGACAACTTTATAGATATCTATTTTTTACAAATAGTGATATTTATGTTTTTAAATAATTCACGTGCGTTTATCGTTATTTTCTGATAGAAAAAAAGCTTAAAACTGAAAACTGTGTAGTCGTATCACAGGAACCAACCAATATGACATTGACGAAAGCATTTTAATAGTGCTAATTACATGTGTTCTTGTATTACAGATTATACATGTAATTAAAATAGTTCACTTGTGATCGTAGTTCCTTTGGCACCATATGCAATATCGGAAGTAATGTCTGATATTTAGTTTTTAAAGTTGTTACATTTTTACGAATTTCAAACGCAAAACATTTCTTATCAAATTACATATTTGATATATGTAAGCATTACCAACAAACCTCAGGGAGAGAATTATAATTCAAGTCGATGTAAAGCCTATCTTATCAAAATGGCAAATATATAACACAAAATTAGAGAGGCAATGCTCAGCTTTTGTCAGTGGGTATAGCGTGGTGACATATCGGTTACCTAACGCTGAAGAGTAACGAGAAGATATCTATCACATAATACAACTTAATGAGATCAACTTAGACTCAAATTACTGAGATATCTTCAAACCGTCGAGAATAAATCCAAAATAAGTGAGTAAATACGCCCTATCTGACCACACATAGGGCGAGCACTTTATATTTAATTTATGGAAAATATTTCAAGTTTATTAACTTAGAAACTCCCCGTAATGACTGGATAAACGGGTTGACCTGTCTCTAAAGATACGTAATATATGTATGTGGTGATTGTTGTTGGCAAACAAACTGATAAGGGCTGAATTATTTCTCAACTACTCTTTTAACTTTGATAGGTTAACATTTCATCTGTATCGTAATCTAATGCTAGAAATACAAAACGCTTCAATAAATCAACCACAGCCCTGCTTGACTCAGAATTGAGTCAGCACGCGTTATGGGGTGCTTAGAGGGTCTGATAACTACAGGTATACGTGATGATGATCATGCTGTTACAATGTGGATAAACTGAAGAATTTGGAATTCTGTAATTTGATAATGTATGGTTTGTTTGGTAATTGCACTTTAAAATCTTTTCAAACCATGACGATAACAATATTGCGCTAAGTGACACATAGCATGTTCCACAATTTTTGTATGTTGCTGAAATAAGGTCCAAAATACCATATGTCCTGAATTAAGTTCAAATCGTCTTTCTTACAGTACATCTTTATTTCTAAAATGCCAAAATTATTTAATTTCTTTACTTGTATTCAATGATAATCGAAAAACAGCCATATAAATTTTGAGAAATACAATTTCTGCGTTCCATGTACTTGTATACTAATTAAAATACCTGCCAAGCACTACAAACCTATATCTTTCGATGTGACTGTTGTAAATAAATTTCAAAATTACGTTTGAGTCATTGGCGCGCGCCATTGTCCGGTTTTCGATCACTTTTAACTGTTTATTGTCACTTTATTGAAGTGATATATGAATTGTGATGCTAATTTCCAGGAACAATCACTACTTCTCGATGAATAACACCATTATTAAGTTTGACATATTCAACCCCAACAACATACTCTGTGCCCCTTTAAGGAAATGTGAACAGTCGAATATGCCCAGTGTCCATTTCCTCGTAATCACGACATTGTTTTTGAAAAAATTCGAATATCTTACCGTATTATTTTGAGGGTAACGACAGTGTGTTAAAAAGTCTGTCAACAATGTCATCAATGATTCAAGGATAACTCTCAAATTGAGTTTAACAAATCAAGCCCTATACTGGAGTCCAAATACACGACTTAAACTCAATGTATGAACTTTACAGTCGTGTGCTCAGTGTTCTTGTAAATCGGTAGTTTATTAATGTAACATGAAAACGATCTAAAGTCACCATATAATGTAACTTCTTTTTTACTTCACACAACTTTTTTTAACAAGACAATTACGTATTGTCATATGATTTTCACCTAACATTATACGGCAATACATTAAAACCTGGGGTCAGTTTGATACAACTGCCATGGTGAATACGAAAAGTATTCTACTCAATATAAAATCTCAGATTTTCTCTAACATAAAGACGTGATTGTTTGAGATATAATGATACCATAGGAGAGTGCACCATTGAATTCGATATATGCATTTTTCCTATTTCTCCATACTGCCTGGCTGGGAGAAATACACAAGTGCTGATATATATTATTGTCGTATGTAAAACGCACTGGAGTCGTGTTCATTTCATTTTATCCGTTCCATGAAAAATGAAGCCATGTCAATTTCATGTTCGACTGAAACTGAGTACCAAACACTTGAGAGATCAAAGTGGATCTGTGATTTACTTCATTCTTCATCCGCCGTGGACAGGTTTGAAAGGCTGTCATGCGAAATTAACAAGCAATTGACACACCTGCACGTGAATGTAGCCATGTATGGAAGGGTGAGATACAAGCTAAGTCAGAGATAAATAAAGCTATCTACACCATTACTGATGTGTCCCTTGCACGCAACCCAGTACTACGTCAAAAAAGCTAGTTACCACTGGCTCAAGATGAGATTAACACGCATGTTGATTTCATTTTACTGAAATTAACAATCCATTACGTGGTAATATAACCCGGCCTAGTAATCATAATTTTCAGTTTTAATATTAAAAGACTACATAATGAAATATGTATTTCTCTAACAGTAATCTAATTAGTTTTATACACGCAAACTGGTCTTCTAGTCCAATGAGCAGGTAACAAACCACATTCTCAATTGCCCTTTCAAATTATATTCATATTTTTTCAAACCTAGTAATCATTCCCAAATGTACAGCAAAAATCAGTCTTCCGTACAGAGAAGTTGTCATTGAATAAACGTTTTGTTCGAATGTCATTCACCTACTACGGGCTTTTTGAATACCCCATATATATTGCAGTTTAATTACACAGTTAGGAAATATTATTTCCTAAGAGATTGATTACAAATAAAATTTACTTTTCATAGCACATCACATACGACTATTTGAAAAAGAAACCAAAGATTGCATTTTGATATCTATACTTTATAAAAGATATAGCAAATATAGCACACAGCAAATATCTTCATAACTTAGTCTCACACAAATCCTCACCATCATATAATAACCATCCCGTCCAATCCCCTCCCGAACCTCATACAGGAGTATATAACGTAACAGATCTAAAAGGCGTCTTTGAAATAAAAAAACCCCCACAGAGTTAAGAAAGCGAAGAAGAAAGCTTTGCCTTGTGACCCATAATCACATACAGTCACTCTCTCAAGCCTCAACGCAATGCAATCGATTACGGACTGTTCACTGCAAATATTCCACTCAAGATTATGCATCATAAAGGCTAATTCCTGGCTTCTCGTCCCCCGTGCAAAACTCCCACTATTTATTAAGTGTGATGCGATCAATCAATTCCATCTGATTTAAGAAAACAACACTAATATTTTTTTTTTAAGTAGTTATTTTGAAATTTTGTAAAAGGAGTTGTTAGGGTCCCAAATCGAATCATTTGTTAAATGTTGTATGGCTCATCAATTTTGTCATAACCATTTATGAATTCATTTTGCAACTGAGGAGATGATAAATAGTGGAATAAACGGAAAGTAACTTCTTTTGAGAAAATTATTAATAACATGTGTGTTGTCTTCACATTTTCTTTGGTTCTCCAACTTAAACTATCAATAAACAAAAGTTATCCTTAATGTTAAATACAATGATGACAATAATAATAAAATGATTGCTATTTTCATAAGCAAAAGATGATGAGGTAAATCAGAGAGGATATCTTGAGAAAGTCAGTACTATAGTTTACACCGCTTACAGCATTATTCCTATACAAAACTATTGATTTTGTTTCAAAATTTTAAAAACATTTTCAGTGAAATAAGAGAGGAATATCGAATACACTCTTCACTAAGGACAAATTGCGTAGCAGTTTTATATCAAACGATGTCAGCCTTTTTTCCCTTTAAGTAACAACACAGATCATTCGCCGTTCCCTAGCCGCAAAAGGGTTGTCAATATCACTCGATTTCAATAGGCGAGAAACTGACGGCATCGCTGTCTGCGATAGACGTGTGTTCATATCAGTAGAAATCGCCCCGTGTCGCGGACATTCCTTTGATGTTGTGCTCAGAGCAGGGAAATCGATATTTTTCAGAGGCAAAAACATTAAGATCAATGTTTCGGCGGCAGGAGTGAATTATGTGGACGATTAGGACAAAATTTACGGCATCCAAAGTCGAGTAAATAAGCTACAATTTGAAAGGATTTGTAAATTTTACCCATGTCGATTTAGTAGCAAAGTAGGAAATCTCGATCAAACTAAGGTCATTCTCAGCAACAAAAAAGTGTCTGTATAAGCATTTGGCGAATCTTCTCTGAGCTTAAAATGACGGATTACAACATAAAACTAACGTTATTTTTCTGACAAAGATTTCATAACGTTTTTAACAATCAAAATTTAAGCTTTTTCACCAATACACTCTCTTTAGGGTCTAAATTATTAAATATTATACTCAGAAAGTAAAACGTTTCGGCCAATTAAGCAGGAATGTTTGCATCAGCACGTTTTAAAACCAATTGTAGGGAATCTAGCCAACTTTCCTGATTTATGTATTCCAGTGGTGGTGAATCCATAGAAGCAAGTCAACACTCTATGCCAAATTGTGCCGTCAATTTTTCGTTCCGCATGACTGAAATTTAATGTATCGTGGGTTAAACCTTCAAAGCGTCAAAGAGCATGGTGTTTCGCCACGATTCCAAATGAGTGGACGGCGCCTTTGAAGTGGACTCGGAGGACAATGGAATTAGCAGGTAGTGAACCTTGCTCTACTTGAAATAGACACGCATTGCCTATATTGTCTATAGCCTGGCATCGTTCGCTTTCTGAAACACGACATCGCTCGTCTGATATCGACATGAAGCGGCTTGAAATCAACAAAGAGAGAAAGACTCGGTTTGAGCCTGTTTTTCTAGATTAAAATTCGGTTTGTTTGTTACTAATTGATAGTAGAACATTGAAGTTTGACATCTTTTGTAGCTAACTGGGAATAGTACTTGTAAGAATAGCATTTGTCTCTGGAATTAAAAATAAAATGTTAAGATAAGTAAGAATTGAAAATCACAAAAGGTGGAAAGGAGCCTTGCTACACAAAGGCTTGATTTTGGTTTTATTTGACATTGGCCCAGATGATTTACTTTCAAAAACATAAATCCAAATGCCTTTAATCTGAGTTTACATGATATATCTAAGTACATTTTTAAACATGACACACCACGATAAGAAAATTAGCTTTTCTATTACCTATCAATTTGCTACTAAGCATAAGAACCGTGGTTTATTTGGAGAAATGAAAACAGTACTTTATCCTAGTTCAGAAAAGGAAATAAGATAAAAAGAAAGTGATTTGTAAGTAGGTTATTGAGTATTGAGGCCCTTTGCTTTCATGAAAATATCATTAGATATTTAATGATGAACATCAGTTTCCCGGATTTGAATCAGATATACATAATGTCGAAAATGTCAAATGCTTATTTAAAAGGGGAACAAAATGTGTTGTCATTATGTAGAATTCGTTAGACGAGATGAATTCTGCAAATTATATTATTTACTGTAGGGCCTATCAAATTATCAATATAATTTTCTATCGCTTTATTAGTTGCTTTAACAAAAAAATACAAAATTGTTTACACGTTTGACATGACTGATATACCGACATTTTGTAGTAAAATGTAGAAGTAAGATATATATAAACATAAAGAAGCTGATATCGATGATAAAAATCCAATTACCCCCTTTTATTTTGTCTAGTGAAGTATGGTTTCAAAGACAATAAGAGAATGTTTTGAGTTTAAGTCGTTTAAGTTAACAAAGGATTTCAAATTTGGTTCTGTTTTTGGTCTATCATTTCACTGTGTAATTCCGTTTTAATATGTCAATCATTGGCATATTCCAAAAATCTCAAGATGATTAATCAGTCTTTTTAAGTATTCTCCATTAAAAATATCAGCTAAATTATTTCATGAAATTGCCTTATGATTTAACGTTTATTTCAAAACAAAAAATTCTTATGTTAAACGAATAAGATCAACGTTACATTTTAGAAATGTTAGTTTTATTTTTGACTATGTCAAGTGAAATTATCATACTTTTACATGTAGTATTAAAATGAAATATCACATGGTTCTCATTGGATTATACTGATTACCTATTCAGATATTTGCCCTCAAATATATTATCAAAAACGTTTTTAAAAAACTTGAAATGCAAATCACAAGTGTAAGTGTCATTCCTGATTTTATATTCCATGTCATGTCATAATAAAATCTTTATATTCAAATCTTAAGCGATTTACATTTGCCCCTGCCGATTATATAATATGTAATGTGGCGCCTTTGGCAAAGTCGGTTATTCTTAGTATAGGTAAAAGGTTTCGTCAGGATTATATTAAACAGCATTTAACTAACATTAATATACTTTTTACCACATAAATGCTGGAATAATTGACAGTTTATTAATTTTATGTTATGTACGGTTTAAGCGATGAATGTTTATGACTGTTTAATGGAAGAATGAGCGAAGAAGGAAATAGATAGTGGCGCATGTCTTCTTTGAACCCAAATTGTTAAATCTGCATATTTCAGGATTTTGAAGCATTTATTGTTATTATGCTGAGAGACATATTTAGGGAAACGGGTTGACATTACTAAGTTAAAAAATGTTTTATAATTCTTAGAGTTGTTGAGATCTCTCCTTTTATATTTTTATTTCCCAATGGATTGTATGTTTATGACTTATTGATGTAAATATGTCATAAGATACAAACAGATGGAAATACTTCACATTGCATACAAGGTCCAATACGCAGGTATTAATTGCAGGTATATGATGTTTATTAGTAAAATTCACATCAATAACAATTTCTAGGAATTTAAAGAAAGTTTTAAGTATCAATCAGTGTCAATATGTATGGAAAGGAGACCAAAATGAAGAGAAATTGGGCTGCTTATTATTTCTAAAGTCAATATTATTTACATGCACGGTAACATTTAACGAATTCTTCCTGAACACATTCAAAATTGTGGTTCATACCCTATCTGTTCATACAGATATGGATATTTTGTTGTCTGTTTTGTTTGCATTTAGTGGGTTATTGTTTTTACCCTTGAATAAAAATGATATTAGTCTTACGTAAAACCAATGCATGGCTCAGGTAACTTTCCCAACCATTCTGCCAACTAGTTACAAACTTTAACAGAGAGTACCAACACACAATATTTGAAAACTCTTCTCAGGCACCTGTTTACAAAAGGACCAAAACGGTGAATCAATCTTTCCAATCTTATCCCCAAAATGAGTTATATTGAAACCATTTTAACACTTTGTCGGCTTCTATGAGGCATCATGTTGTCAATTTCTCATTCATTCCGTTAGAACTCTAACAATTTCTTCCCATTTCATATGGCCATAAGATTTAATAAAACTACATGGACTTATTATTTGATACAAATTATTACTATTGTCCATTTTTAAAAATATCATTGTATGAATTATGAAGGAGTTTGTTTTTCCTGCACGACTGTTATGTTTCTCTTTTTCTAGTATTGAATTAAATTTTTCTTAATACTCAGGTATGTAAGAACATTGCTATACATATCATATTTGTCATTAAAGGCACTAGTGCACGATTTTTTCGGTTTAAATTGGCTATTTCAAGGTTTAAGAGGACTTATGCATTCACTTAACCTTTCTATCGATGCAATGAAATACTTAAAATTCTTTACAATTGACCTGCTGTCAACGATGAAAAAATTTACACAGCCGCTGTCGGCTTGGACATATACAAAATCTTAGTTTAGCTGCGCACAAAACGGATATCTCAAAGACAGTTAAACGCGGCTGAATTATTAATATATCCAGCTATTGAATTTTCCTAAACTCTGAACTGAGACCAAAGAATAAATTATGTTTTATGAAAGCAATGTTGTAAATAAACCGTTTTAATAACACAGCATTGGCATTGCTTTTAGATTGACCAAAGCGGCTGCCGTTTCCGCTTTTTTGGTTATGAGCAAAATCTTAATATTTCCGATATCGTAGTTCATGCGGATTTATTGTAGCGTAACATTAAATACTTCCGGTCTTTAAAAATCAACTTTACTACCTGAATACGTAAATATTCGTTAAATAACTTACGAGGTAGATTACATGAGTGAGGATCTTGAATAATGTCGAGAGATATGCAGAATCTGTGCATTCGTTGTGTTAACGAAATATTGGTGTGCACTAGTGCGTTTAAATTCTTTAAAATGAAATAACATTACCAGCTTCGTTCATAATATTTCTGAAAGGTGTCCCTCTTTTTTCAAATTTTTGTAAAAAAAAAACTTGTTTAGATTTGTCGTAAAATATTTATGCAGTTTTGCAAGTGGATCGTATGCATTTCAACAATAGAAGTAATATATTAAAATTCATATAACGGTTATATCTATGTACACATTGTCAATATCAGTCTATATCATCATTTAAAAATGTTAAATAATCAATGGAATTATGTTTCATTTTCCATTGCTTAACATGATGTTCTACTTATATGGTACACAAATCAAAATCATACAAATGTTTTGCCACATATATATCAGTATAAAAAAGGTTATAAGAAAAAAACAACGCCACTAGCTCAAAACACCTCCCAACTCGTCCTGCTAAATTGCAGTCCGGGCTAAAGTGATTTACTAGCGGTGGAAGGAGCTACTTTTAGGATTCGCAACACGTGTTTTGAGTATAACAGCCGGACATTTACCGGTGAACAGGAAAGCTATTTAGGGGTCACAGCAAGTATTTAAGGGTCTCCTTTGAACGCACGTAGGCCTGCCTCTGTTTTACCCCCGTGAGGAGGGGCTGAGGTTTAGGGGAGTAGTTCAAGGTCTGTACCTCGCAGCGAAGAGTTATGTCATTTGGAAAGATTGTTACATCCCTCCGGCTTAAACAAGATTGATTTGAAACACACCATGTGATGAAATTAATTAATAAGCAATAAATAGACAGCCAAAAGCACAGAGCAATTAAATGGTGGCGAAGTCGGCATATGGCTGTTGTATGATGTTATCAAGTATCTAACAACACGAGTACATATATATCTTTATCTATAAAATCATTAACTGAGATTTAAAAATCAATAATAGGTATGAACACTGCTATCAAAAGTCGTTGATGGGTATTAAGCATATAAAAGCAAGATTTTCAGGATGCGAACTTACTGATTTTGGAAAGTAATGTGTAACTATGATAAATTAAATAGTAGATTATAGTTCCTTATATAAAACCTAAAAATATCCAATTCATCCAAAAACGGCAAAATATGTTATATATTTGGTTATAAAAATCTAATAAATGCAAAAATACTTTTACAGATTATCTAGCAAACTTCAAATATCACTTTTCAAAAGTTTGATATCCCTTTCAAATATATCTCTTAAGATAGATATCACACTTAACGTTTCTAATTATATCTGTATGGAATTACAGCCCAGCCCCTACCACTCCCCTTCGATTAAAAGGGTCAACAAAACACGAGAGTGGCCTATTATTTGCTAGATATCATGACCCATTACATTTAATCCTAAGCAAAGTCCCACCCCATTTTGAAAGCAGGGGAAGGTGAACCATCTTGTAAGGGGCGGGTCAAGATTAGGGAAAGTGTAGTGGTCAGTGGATCTTAATCTCTGACATGCTGTGCTTCACAACGACGGTATACGGGCACGTGGCTGACCATTTTACTCCAAAAATTGTGACTAAAATGGGCTCTGTTGTCTGCTTTAAAGGACATTCAAATTTTGGACATTACTCTTTTTTCTTTTGGAATTTCCTTGTCAATTGTCAAGATTAAACCATACAAGCAAGGGGGAATGATATGTTTCAATCGTGTTTTTATCATGTATTTCCCGTAGGAATGTCCCAAAATACCAAACAAGACCTCCAGTTTAAAGTTAAAGGCGTCATACCTTTTTTGGATAATTGGATTAAACATATGAATCTGGTATAATAACAGATACCAGTTAAAATAATATATCATGAGTTATATATAATTGTTTTGAGTGTACAGTAAGGATATTGGTATTGACCGTAGCAAATAAGCATTTTGTGTATAGTTTGTAACTTAAGTTAAGTTACTTTAGTTAACAAAAGCCAGTACTAATGTGTTGGTTGTTTGTTTCATCAATTAATCAAACCAGATGTTAATATGATATTAACTATACAGACTTAAAAATTCGTGTGTTCAGATTTTGCCCATGACATGTGATCAATAAACCGCTAACTGTTTTGTCTTTTCGGACTATTTTAGAAACTTCACTCATAAGTAGTTAATCATAACCAGACACCTGTCATACATAAGTATTTTATATATAAAAAGATAGACTGGGGGAGAGTAACAGAAGAGGACAGGTCCTGTGTGGACACAGAGGGGTGACAGAGAGGTTAACAGACCGACAGACAGACCGGGACAGACATAGGAGGTTGAGGGTATACCAGGAACCTTTGCATAGTTACAGAAGCAGAGAAGTCTATAGTGCAGCCATTACTTCATACACAAACATGAAGTTATACAATCACAGTTCATTTTTCTTGTTCAAGAGTGTAAGCGTTAATCCAACTTGATCCAGCTTGACCATTAATTTCAAAGAAAGAAAATCCGGATGATGTGACCCAGCACAAGACTATTTCCGGATGTCATCCGATGATGTCGAGCAACAAACATGGCCGGTGATGTATCTCCCTCTTCCCCCTATCTCATGTGTGAAACACCTTCGACCTCGATCTGCAATCTCCAAGTCTCCTGTCCGTCACTTGTCAGTGTTTGTTCTAGTATATAATCCCCCATCAGACTCCGTGTCGGCACCTGATGTCCACACTTTGATGTTTTGTCATGTTTATATTCAACTTTGATGGATCGAAATGATAATCTTTAGCGAGTGAGATGATGCGTCAAAGATTAACTCGTTACAGAATGAAGTCGGTTTCTCACTTCTAGTGATGTTCGGGCTATCATAGAGTTTGATCGTAACAATTGCATCAATTGTAAATTTCGTACTGACAGCAAATAAAATGTTTTTGAGAAAATAGAGAAGATTAATAACGATGAAGAGCCTGATATTTGTTTTTTCCTTATGAATTGTCATGATGCGTCTAACAATTCTTTGTTAAAAAGTCGCTGAAAATATTGAAATGCATCTTGGCAAGATTATGATGATTTGAATTAATGACACAGTTTGAAAACCTTAAGAAAAATTAGACGAAGACCAATAAGAATGAGAAAAGAAAAAAAATGGCATTTGAACTTGAACTTGGACCATTGTTCTGCAACATTGGTATGTACAGAAATTGTACAGAGAAACATGATGACAATCACGAAGCAATGATTTAGCCAAAGGGTCAATGCGTAAAATAGTTACTTATTACAACATGAAGTAACAAGTTTTCCTTGATTAGTTGTGGAGACAATCTTAATACGTTTACACATAAAGGAAATCAGCTGGGTGTTAACCGAAAGGTACAAATTTATAACCTTAGAGGAAAAAGACAGTGTATTTCTGCAAACAATGTGTTTTTTTCTAACCATGAAGGTTTTCAATGTTATAAAATCTTAAAATATTCTAAATTGTAAATAATGTTAACTCTCCTCGTTCTTCTCTTAAGTTAGCATGTAGACATATAAAACTACTGAAGTATCGAAATATCAATTTATACTAATTTCACAATATACTAATGTCATTAAAGACTTATTATATAAATCAAAACAAGAAAAAAGTCATGTCTCTGATTTATGAAAGTTATAATATATGAATCTGTGCCCAGATGCCCGACTACTTTATGTACGAAGTTATGACTTGTTTGTTGTCGTCTTATAGCTGTCTGCGCGTGACATAAATAAATACGATTTTATGTCAAATTGAGTGACATTTTATCATCCCAAATATTTCTAAACGTGAGTATATGATATAAGATGATTTCTACTGTTAACAAAGACGTGATAAAGATATGATAAATAGTTCAGATTCTGAGTGCCGGTTTCATGAGCTAAGAACACAAACAAATTCAAGCCGGTTCGCGGGAATTGTATCAGTAAACATAACAAAAGCTGAACTTGACAAGGCTTAAGTGAAATAAAGTCACAAAAGTGAAACGGTTTTCAGCTGTCCTCCGCTGAATGGTAACAATCGGTTAGGAAAGATACTTTCTCGCAAAATAACGTTATCATAACACATCTTCTAGTCGGATGTAACTATACACAAAGAAGAGGGGGATCGAGTTGCCAAGACACGCGGCCAATGCCAAAACAATCTGTTCCATGCAGAAAACAAATGATAAAGGGAGATAACCGCTTATAACAAGAATGCTCGCTTTACAAGACGAAACAGCTTGGCAGCGGAGACCGGCCGATATTACTGCGCCTATATCCATTCAATTACAACATTTGTAAGGCGATAGTCTTGAACGTGGCCCAGCATCGTGAAGACGTTAGCTTGTCTGGGAGATGGGGAAGTTTTTAGGGATGGTATAGAAGACATATTCCTTCATACTCAGTTCTAAGAGATACGGTTCCTCTACTCGCTAATGCTAATTACGTGATTATTTCATCTCAACCATTACTGCAATCAGAGTAACCAATTACTCAATATGAAAAAGTTTGATTTGTATTTATATGAAGGGTTTGAAACTGCTTAGAACTAATATTCAATTCTAATCGTTGGCATGTATTCATGGGAGAATTCTTCTCATAGAAGATTTTATTCATTTATCAATGATTGCATGATAATGCATTGTCGATAATTTTGAAAATCCTATTTTATTAGGGGTGGGGGTAGAGAGAATTGCTATTTACAGAAGAAATACTTCTTGGTTCATAAAACGATTAACGCACTTCAATATCTATTTAAACGGCGATGACAAGTTATAGTAAATTCTAAATAATCACCCCTTATTTTTTCTATATGAAGTTTATTCAAATATTTTTGAACAAATAAAAAACACGTTTCTTACGAAAAGTTAGGGATCTTAAAACAGGCGAATGGGAATTTATAGTAAGTCGGAAAACAACTTGGGACATTAAACAATAAACACAAATATTGCATATTCAAGATGAAAGGGAGATGAAGGGGAGGGAATTGAAAAAGGTTCAAAAACGATGTTTTCCCTAAACATACAAAAATGCTCGTCGCGGTGTGTTTCCATTTAGCCATAGACAACTTCTCTTTGAAATTCTCGTTATGATCACACACACGGTGATTCGCTCAACCGTATCCCATAATAAAAGATCCGGGATATACCACACAACGACATAAAGAAAGTTGTTGGATGGTAAATGGAAACAACAGAAACGTTTGGGTATTTTCTACTTCTTTCAGAGGAGCCTTTACCATCAGAAGAAATTATAGAACCCTTTGATGCCGAATCGCCTTACGTTGTGATTCCACTTTCATAAAGTAATAGCATCAAATATTTCTTTCGAATCGGCCAGCCATCTGTTTTGTTCATTTCATAGTCAAACCTGCTCGAAAAAATCTTCAGCACATGTTCGACTCATGAATGTTATTGTTGAAGTATGTATATAAATACATGTGATATTTTGTATGTTGTAATATTTTGATATACGCCAGATTTCGAATGCTTGTAAGAATACACTTGATTTTTATGTATCATTATTTAATTTTGATATTTGCTGTAAGTGTTCTTTTTGCCGAAAATATTATCATTGCATTTAGAAATGGCACGTTTTAAATCGTTATTTTGAAAACGTTATTTGTAGTATTCAATTCAGAAATATATAAAGTACTGTTCATGCATGCAGAAATACATATTTGATATCAATGCACAAAAAATATAATGTTAGACCCACAAATGATACATGTTATGCGTAATGTGTACCTGTAGTAATATTGAGATTGATATTCGACTCATCACTTACATTATAAATGTTATTGTTATGTATCCAGTTGTTTCATGTACTTTTATGCTCATTTCTAGTTTAAACCTAATTTAGGTGTACACAATTTAGCATTTCGTTTGGGTGTGTATCAAACTTTTAAATTCAAGGAATGAATGACTGTTGTTATGTAGCAGAAAGCAAATCAGAACATACATGTATGCATGACTGTTTTACGTTGTTATCCTCTCATCACTTCTAAATAACAAAAATATAATTGTATAAAATCTATAACTAAATCCAAACAAAGTACTTTCATACCTTGATTCAGATATCAAACAAACGCTCGACCATTTAATTTAATGCCAATCGCCAATTACTTTATAAATGTTCATATTATTCTCTTTTTTCCACCCTATATAAAAGGTAATGAAATCCAAAATTTTGTAATTAAGAAAAGACATAACTAACGTTATTTATCATTATGGTTTTATGAAGAGTCTGTAATGTAAGCCCATGTTGTCCAGATACTTTAATTATTAGTTTGGCATTTAATATCACCTCAAAGGTTTCCAATAATCAAATGTCAGACTCATTGTACTGTACTTACACTAAAATCTAAAGTCAGTTTACAATTTTTCTATCAGTATTACATGAAGAGAATAAATAAAGTGAACTATACATATCTTGTGAAGATTACTTTGAACGATAAATTTGCAACTCGATAACTTGTGAAACGCGTTGAGGACATATTCAATGACATTTTAAAGTTTTTATTTTATTTCGGGGGTTATTTTGTTGTCAATAAATAATTTTCAAAGGGTATAACTTATTCGAAAGCATATTGAATATGAACTGAAATTACCAATGTAAAGAAGGTGATAAATAATTTCTCCCTTGTAAAGATGCATTTAACGTGAGACTAATTACTGATGTGTTACTCATTTCAAATATATTCTTCATTATGAATTAATTGTTCTATCACAAATTTCTGACCAAAATTTGTAACCAATAGGAAGTTAGGGAACATCTATAGGCACTCTGATATGTATAAAGATAACCATGAACTTAGTATCTGCCATTTCCATAAATGTAACATTTATTTTGGAAATCTTTAATGTTTTGTAAAATAACTTTCTGAACAATAACATCCCGTCATAGGAGATTATTCAATTTCTACAGTTCAACAAATATTTCAGCTGTATTCTCTATTCATTAAGAACAGGCAAGAATTGAAGAAACACTATGAGCTTTAATCAAGAGACAAAACTTGGTTTCACATGCAATTAATACTGAAATCTCATTATCGTGTAGGTTCAATTACAATGCAAATTTCAGTTATATTGCAGGTAATTATCGGGGCATGCGATCAGAAAAAAGTATTCTTATGATAAACATGCATAAATATTTCTAAGCCTATTGTATAAACAATAAAACAACAGTCTATCTATTCAAATATCAATAAATTCGTCTAATACCAGTCTCTAGAGACGACAGGAAAATGAGCGAGTACATCAGTTGGTCTCTGTTCATTGTCTTTGTCATTCTCAGCACTGTTGGAAACGGATAATGTTTGATTGTTTATATAATAAAATGCTAATTTCATGGAGTTTTATAACATGAAGAGCTGATGATATTTCCTAACGAACTCGTTGTCCTCATTTCATGAATAACAAGGCATTAATGTCTTTATATTATCCGCCTTCATGAGACAAATGTTAAATCCTTTTTATTTATGTTTCAATTTAATTATTTCCGCTATCGGCATTTTAGAGCTGAACTTTATATATCAAAACAAACTATTTATTTTTCTATCAAAGACTACATTCTTACAAAATGTTAATGATAAATAAATGGATATCTTTTTATAAAAGGTTCAAATATGAAGTAATATAATACCATTTTCTCAAGAAAAAGGATGATAATGGTTCACCAAATATTAAAAACATCCCGTAAAACATAACGTAAGCATTTTACTCGGTAAACTTACTCCCCACATACAGTATTCAAGCAGTCTTCTCATATGACATTAAAGCCATTCTATGCTTAATAGATATATCATTTAGATAACATTTGATAGCCTTTCTAAAGAAAAAATACACATATGTCTTCTTGGCTTAGTTGATCTCGTAAATTAGTGTGTACTGTCCCATTATAATACACCTCTTCAGTCCCTTTAAGCTGTATTAAGGGTATATTTAACCAGAACCAGACTATCGCGTTTCTATGAGGTAGGGGACTTGGTTACAGCGGAATAATACTTGTCATACGAGGCACAAACATCTAGACTATTGCTTGTGCGGAGGGATATCTTGTTTCGGGATCTATTTTCAATTTGGCGGCCATATTTGATTTATTGGGTCACCCGGGTGGTCGCCTGAAACTATCTGTCTTTCTCAGATAGTATATATTGTTAACAAAATCCTTCAAGGAATATGGAAGTGTCTGAGGCACCCACATTTGTCTCGTTGAAGTCTCTTGTGTAAATACGTGAACTCATTTTCAGCTAAAATAAGTAACACGTTTTTCTTAGTCATATTTAAACTAACTTAAACTCGATTGCTAACACTTATGTAATTTCATATAACGATAACAATGAATATATGTAATGATAATCAAACTGTTCTCCTTTTATTTGATGCCACAGATTTGATATATTTAGTCATAAATTGCATTTCTTTGTTCTGTTTCCAGCAAACTCGTTGCAAGTTTAACAATATCCTTGGTACTCGTATCGCCTTACAAAATGTACCAAATGTAGTATTTTATTAAACTTATCCTTAAACGAAATTATGAAAAAATTAAAAACATTTTATGAACGGTAAATAACTTGTCAATGTGAGAAAACATATAATAACTGGTCAAATTATATGTGAAAACAGTTTATACCGCTAGAAATAAAACTACAAACCGATCATGTAAAATGTACGTGGGTTTGATCAATCTTTCACCGATTCGTGCTATAGCGGGGGGATCTCTTTGAAGTGTTCCTTTACCGTACAGGCTGTCAACTAAAGATTAATGGATTAATGTAATCCCATGGGAGTTAGAATAATCAAGGTGTGATGCGGAAAGGTGAGAGGCGGAGAGGTTAATTAATTCTTTATCACTTTCTAGATTAACCTGAAATGAATTATTTGCGATCAAACGTATTCCACTTATTCTATAACTACTTTGATATGCGAAGTTAGCGACTGTAGCACCATATTGCTATTAATGGCACCGAATCATTATGGTGCTGTTTATTGCAATGTACTTATGATACGATATCATTGATGATTATGGCGGTAGACTTGTAATATTGACTAACCTTCGTAGCAATGCATGTCAAAGGTGAAACATTAACTATCCAATTATTAGAGTGCTGTATATGACATTTTTTACCATAAATGTTTTCTCAATTCATCAACAATTTTTTTATGCAATTTTATTTTAACCAAAAACTGATATGTGCACCAAATACTAACTATTATGACAAAGAGTATGTTTCAGAAGTTTTTAAGCGGCTTAGATAATAGCCAAAATACTATCTTGTCCTGTGTGCAAATCATGTAGCTTTAATTGCATGTTCATCCATAACATTCCAACATAATGATATTTAGTCGTTTTCAATTATAATAAACACCGGCCATATAAATTTTACGAATTTGAAATTCTATGTTCTACTTAACAATACCAACCCATATTTGTCTTTACCATATAGGTTTTTACACTGTCAACACTGCAAGTTGTTTATTGTCATTATACTGACCTGATAAACAGTAAATGGTTCATTTTCTGAAATGATCAAGGCTTTTCGATACAAAACACAATTTCATAAAGCCCCACATATTTGGCGCCAGCAAAGTACATTATGTTCTTTTAATATTACTAGTGGAAATAATCTTTTAACTAATGAATCAATTATTAGATATGGCGAGTAATTTGAAATTCCACTTATTTTGATTTACCTAACCCTTTTATGCATAATAGAAAGAAAACAATCTTAAAACCAATAACTTTGACAGTCTTACAATAAATGTTTTATCAAGAATTGATTTTTCACTGGATGATAGAATGAATTTCAATTAGATAATTACGAAACAATACATCTAACTTACGTTTAAATAGGCAACATATGTCATGAATCAGACATAAACTAACACAAGTTTGTTACATTTTTAAAGTAACACTTTTTGTAATGTCTAATGACATTCAAAAACTGATGGTGAACTTTTATTCATGTATAACAAACACATTGCATCTTCTATTAAATTACATTTCCAAGAGTCATGGCAATTTACGGATATTCATCTCTTATATAAATGACCAAAGGCATACTAGTGATGTTCTATGTCAACGTCTAAATCTTCGGCTATTATTTTTCAATCTTAGTTTGCCATGTTAAACATACGTCTTCCTAGACTCCAGCTTTCCTTCAAGCAACTGATAAATAACTTTATTTAGCCCAAGAATGTCATTTCCACATAACTTAAACTAAAATTTGCAAATCGCCGAAAGCGAAAGACAAATCATTAGACCCGTGATCTAAGCTATATCCACCGTAGACTTGAGTTCACTCCATATGCATTCATACAGCCCAAATCAATCATGATGATTCAAAACTTCAAAGTTACTACTTCTTCCTGTCCTATTTATTTTGACATGTGCTGCAACGTACATGCAATTTAACATGCAAATGAACATGATTTTCTATTTCCAAAGAGAAATATACTTAACTTCAAACGAAATGTACACCTACTAGGAACTGGAAAAAACTGTTTCATCCGGCGTAATAATAATGCATGTAGTTCTAAGCAAGTTTAAAATCATGATATGAAATAAAAAGATGCGTATGTGCATGACGTTTAATTGTCAAATCACCATATATTGCATCGGAAGTTATGCATATCTATGCATTTTTTAAGAATGTAAAATTCAAATGGCCGTTATTCTCTTAATGGAACCGATGACCGTAAATGCAAATCTTTTCATCAATAGTGTGTAATAATAGTTGCTGTTAGTTAAAGGGCTAATTCGTTGATATGGTTTAAGAGAAAACGGCGTCTTTATAGTAAATATCACACACTTGGAATACTCAACTCCAAATTTCAAAATTCGTAAACTGAAAACACAATAGCAACAGGCCATTAACTTCCATGAATATGTTAAGGGATTTTTATTAAATATGATATTAACCCATGCATGTCAGTATACGAGAAAAGGCTTAACAGAGGTCTTGACTGTTTTCAAGCCATTACAATCGAAATGTTGTTGCCTTTTCAGTTGTTGATCCACAATATCATACTCGACTCTTTTTAATTGTCCAAAATTTTATTTTTTCTCATTATCCCATCAAGGTTGAGTTCCTTTACACACACTTGAGGGATTTACACTCAATAAATGTCCAAGTGAACAACACGTTGACTCTGAGACAAATCCATCGATTTGATGGAGTTATGTTCTCATTGTCATAGTAACATAAACATGTTCTTTTTAAAAGTTGTAAATTTAAGTAGACCATGCTTCTAAGCACTCGACATACCGAAAGAAACCGTTTCATCATTTACGTATCTTATTCATTTAAACCCTATATATGTTCCTAATTATGGGTCATGTTTTTCTGTAATATTTGAATAAAACGTAAATGTACTTTAAAAAACAAGCATACATTTTATTTATCATATTTTTCATCTATTTCACTATTTTTAATGTCTCAGCATGCCAAATATTTTCAAATTAATACAAATCAATTTCAATAAACAAGAACTATATTTATCCTAAAATACCTGAGGCAAGTGTCATTTTATTGTACTTTAGAAGGATTAAACACATGCTATATTTTCATGGTAGTTAATTCCATGACTACATATTTGTTTTTTTCCAGTGAGAAGATAAAAATAACACTTAAAAAACTAAGATGAAGAAGACATCCTACATGCAGAGCTCATAAAGATTCATAATTCACGACTGTGAATATAAATATTCGTCTGGTTACTGTCAACAATAGATGTTGATTGTTTGTCGCTCTGATCCCCATTGTTTTCACTGTACAGGTACAATCAATAAAAACTAGTTTTACTTGGTTAATCAAGCACCCTCGTATCAGATACATCACCTTGAGAATGCCGCCGAGTGCATGAATGAAAAATTGGACAATAAGAAAAAGTTTGTTCTTTCTTGTTGGTTTTATCATGTGTTAAAAGAATTTAAACAAAACTCTCAAATTTCTCTTCTGTAAGGCAAGCGGTCTCTTCCCCGTGACTGATTTCGAGATTGCGTTTTTTGCAAGATTGTTTTCGTCTATTTGCTTGAACATTTCTTAAAGACATATTTGAAATTTGTATATTCGTTATGGCTATGGTATAAAATTAAATGTTATTTGAAATCAAAATTAATTCAACATTACAAAAAATCTTTAATATCACAAAAATTAATTATTAGGAAAAGTGTCAAACGTTTGAGAACGTAAAAAACAAAGGTATGAATCTTCGATTGATGAAACAAAAAAAATTAATGTGGAAGAAAAAAACATGTAAAGAAAATATCTTAAACTGAGTCATTTGAACAGTAATGACGACTCTGGCCTCCAAACCAAGGGCTGATAAAATACAGGGAGATCATGGAGTAGAAGTATCTATGACCTCAATAAGCGAACTGATCACTGCACTGACTGGGTGGTACAAAACACCTAAGGCTAATCGGACCAAATGCACTGTCTACCTTCACTATATAGGGCAATACTCCGTTGAAATGATTATGGGCTTAATTATAAGCACACTGCTTCGTAAACAGCTGACGATCCGAATTTTCTTCAAAATGAACTGTACAGCATGTCTGACGAGTTCGATGAAATGAATTAGCAATAACAATACAATGGAAGTTAGAATATGATATTAACAAATATTATGGGATTTTGCCATAATGAAACAACTCGAGCATAATTCTTTATTGATGGAAAACCATATCACATCACATGAGGATCACATCAAGAAATCTCATGTTCTATATATAAAGGTAAAACATTCATATCAGCATATGCAACGCACGAGCAAGTCCATTAACCAATCATAAGCTAACAAAATGTTAGCCATTTTTAATTTCTTGTAATTACTGGCTTAAAAGTAAATGTTATTTTACATAATGATATGGTGCAAGGTGCTAATTACACTTCCAGTATGCAACTCAGTTAAGTTCCCCTATATGTCATATAGGTAATAGGCTGCCGTGTATTACATCCAGGTAAGGTTACCTGTATGAGATAAAGGGTTCCAGACCAATCGTGCCGTATGATAATGTATGTCGTGTTTTATGTGACAGTCGACACTACTGCACGACTAGTAACATCTGACACAATGACACGATTCCAAAACGACGCAAGTCGGTGAACAAAGGGAAACAGATTATAGCTTTTTAAAAAGAATTTGGATTTGCAGGTTCTATATTCCATCACACACGGAGTAGATAAAACACAAATGCTGGGGCAAGAGGGGATGGTAATTCAGTATATTCTAATGGTTAGAATAACTATAGAATATTGATGTACTGCAATCCACTAGTTAGTCTAACCTACAAGTTTCATTATAAGCATTGTCAGACAATAGTAATACAAAGAATATCTTTTACGAAAACACTACAGTATATTATAATACACAACAGTCGAAAATATGTATCACGCAACAATCCAATTTGACACTACATATACTCATTTCAGTTAAACAATAAAAAAAACCAAATGAAAAGTATTTTCAATGTCCTATTTTAAATGTGTACTGATATGCCCCTGCATTTTCACGTGCAGTGCCATTTTGAACTTGTAATCAACATGTTTCGCGCTCGCTATCAATCACGATGACAGCAAAAAGGAAGTAGAATTTTCCTTCCAGAATAAATGGACTTCTTACTTGAAAGCGAGTTCTGATGGGTTATGTAGCTGACATGCTGACGATACCCACTGACAGAGCAACAGCTCCCGACCAGAGTCGCAGGTCATGACAAATGAGATAGCGTCAGATATTACAAGAGGTCGTTTGTAGACGGTACATCCACTGATGTTAGGAAAAGTCTTTACCTCTTACAGTGGAAGTGCAAGTGTTTTATATGAGGATCTTTCAACATATCACCTTGATTACAATCAAATATGGTCTTTTGAAATTTTCTGCAGATGCTTTTTCAGTTTAAGAGGTAGTTCATTGTTTTCTTTTTACAATGTTCGGATATGTTTACTTCACTATTGACGTTTCGTTACTTCACCAATACCTTGTGCCACTGCTGATTTAGTTATGTTAGGGTATGTTCAAAAAGTTGTTCGTACTATACTTGCTTCAGTACATGGCTAAGATAATTTTCATCTTTAACTATAGTTTTTCATGCATCAGTTTTCTTCAGTCATCACTACAGTCTTGTGATATTGTTCAGCTAGTTTAAGGTTAATCTCCTTTGTTTTACCATCAAATTGAACATGGGATGTTTGAAAATCGCATTGGAATAAATGTCCATGTAATTCATAAATGTTTTCCGGAAGACCAGAGACAATATTTGTCAGAAGATCAGAATATGTTCCCATCTCCCCCTGTCAGTCATGCTATCGTCTCTAGCGTCTGCTTCTCGTTTGCCCACAGGAATCCCCCTCTGTGAAACATCCCAAGAGGCGCCCTACTTGTAACATAACTAGAACATTTCTCAGACTTAACGAAAAGGTTCCGAATTTTCACTGCCTTTTTATTGAAGGTTAACAAGGCAAACACAATGTCTTTTGTTTTTACTGCTTCGGGCCATTATAGCGAACTATAAATCTATCTCACTTGTAATAAAACCTCCATTTACATGTTGTTTTCCTTGGACTTCCAATGCCCCCAATGATATTTCTTGCTGGTTCCCAGATATACGTATAGTACCATGTTACCCAAAGATACTAAGGAAAGATAGCGAGGAAATGAGAAGAGAAACTTGGAAAAGGTTACTCGCCTAAGCAATTGATAAAGAGTTTAATAGGGAAATTAGGCCGATATGTAAAGGTATAGAGTATGAAGGGTATCGTAGTTTATCAGTGATTCGGAGTTATGTGTGAAGTAACGTGTTACATGAAACATAGCAAGTTACACAAATGTTTTACTTTCTCACAATGGATAAACGAAATATAGATATTGAGCAATGACTTTGTGACATGAAATAATTTTCAAAAGTTTTCTATAGATTTCTCAACACAAGGTTTCAGATATACATGATGTGAAGAGAGTATATTTCGAATATTTGAAATCAAGTTACAATATTTTATCAACGTTTAACAATGATTTCATTCATGACACGCCTATATCTCCAAAATTGGTATTGCAGATATATCGTTACATTTATCAAGATTGGGTACACTGTAAAAATAATTGTTGAAACGAATTCTATTAACATAGTAAAAATAACTCAACACCTTCTTCATATTTGTTTGCACTGTTTTCATATCTCTTCATGTTTAACCTATTTTCGCTTTAAAAAGTGTTTCTGCTATCAAGGAGATTGGCTATAGTTCATTTCAGGGGGAAGAAGGATATGCATGCCATGCTATTTATCACAATCGACGCCAGGTCGTCAAAACTGACATGTACCATGCTGGGTTTTGACAAATCAGCTCAAATAAATCTTTATCAACAAGATTTCTTCTACACTAAATAATATGGATGTCTTTAAACCCCTTACTATTGTGATTATAATTATGTATGCTATATCTCGTGATTTGACGAGAAAACGAATTAACTTACTTTTACACAAGTGAACCATTCACCCTTTACAATTAAAAAAAAATGGTTAAGACATAAACTGACAGATTAAACTTGAGTTTATAAAATATGATATTATGTCAATGAATTCATAGCATTTAAAAGTAGACATTGCTGTCTATGTTAAGTTCCAAGAATAGGGCTACATAATAGTTTTAGTATTACTGGCTGAGTTTCATATTCTCATATCCCTTCATTGTAACGTTGAGCATTAAAAAGAAAATGAAACAGGAAAATTGAAAATTCGCATTGACACTGAATTGGTGTCGTATGACACCAACAATAAATTAAAAAAAATATGTAACTAATGTTTTAGTGTGAGACGCGACAATAGTCTTCTAATATACAGGAGAGAAAAATAATGGGATACTTAGATTGAACTCGAACTAAATTCTGAAGGATATACTAAACCAAAGATGTGTGTAATGGGACACAAGAGAGAATCAAAAACATTGTGCACGATTAAACGAACTCAATATGCTTCAATTTACAGATAATGAAATATTCAGTTATTTCTTCATCCCTTATCTTTAGCAAAACGTCTACCTATTCAATTTCCTCATATTGGGTACTAATTACAGTTAGGGAGTACTTAAATCTGGCCTAAATATTACGTGTGTGTATTGTACTAATTAAAGCGTCCTACAATGTGAAATATGTGTCTTAGAGGACACAATGCAATCGATTCCGACCCGTAGCCTGATTACAATAACTATCTTAGGATGGAGACGATTAGAAGTCTTCATACCAGCCCGATCTTTCTGGCTCGTAAAAACGTTTCGGAATTGACAGAGCAATCGGAGAAAAAAAATCAACATCTGGCGGTGTGTACTTTGGAAAAAAACGAAATTATAACTTTGACAATGATAACAACTTTGTTTCAAAATTCATTTTCCCTTTTTAGAGGTACGAAAATGCGATTTTGCTTTGAAAAGTATCTAAATTTTTCTTTAGATATTTCGGTGAAATATGAAGTTATCTGTTGCATTTTTTTAAACAAGCTATTTTAAAAAATATACTCATGTTTGAATATATCCCAGATACATACACATATATAGTTATTATAAAAGACTAAGTTTAAATTATGTATTTGAAGTAATTTTACACTTTTATTTCATGTTTTCTTGAAAACTGTAACCTTTTACGTTTAGAATGTTTAATCGCGAGATGGAATAGTTTGCAATTTGTCATTTACGAACGCCTTTTATTCATTATATATATTTTTATGGCCGCTTAACCCTGGTCATGTGTCGGTCAAAATGGGTCTTGAAAAATAATTCTTAACTCTTGATTTATTACAATTTTTTTCAAGGACTTCTGGTTATTCTGTAGACTTTTTTACTTCTTAATATGTGTTTTGTACATTGAGTGATTACACATGAATACATCGATTACTTCGAATATATCATGTATTTACTTGTAAATTGAATAGAAAATATCTATTTTTATCAAATGTTTAATTTAATTGTTAAGTCTGTGATAAATTCTCATTTAATTATCTCTGTTTTGGACTCAAAGATATGTCAATTTCAGGTCCGACCCAATGTCAATATCACTATAGACAACAAAAACATTTTTCAAGACTCCAAAAAAATTATCACGTATAGGAAACGAGTTGTCGACTTTTGCAACTCGTTTCTGTAAATTATCTAACAAAATTAACAATTTTCAAATCAAAGCCAAACGAAATACTTCCTTTGCTGGCCAATTTCAGACGACGAGTGCTCTTATTAGTGAGTTGACTTAATGGACTAAGAGAGAGAATTAAGCCTCGTTTCTTCTGACGTTTTATTTCGTACAAGGCTTCAGCGATCCTAATCACGATCGCTCGCCATCAGGAGATTCCATTAATGGACCGCCTTTTGTTCCCAAGATGACAAACTTCAACGCTTTGTTGTTCACTGGTGTCTTTTGTGTCATCCGCCCATAAATAACGGTCATTTCTTCCCGTGCTTATGTGCCTCTCGACCAGTTCTTGATATCAATAACGCACCGCCTTTGATATAGAATTTATATGAATTTCTAATTTTAGAGCAAGGAATAACTAATAAGACATGCCAATGCTTTATGGTCTGAAAGACCATGTATGCTTGATGATTGGTATTTTGTCAGGAAATTTTATGAGCAAAGGAATATTATATGTTTTATCAGAAAATCTTACATTTTGTTTGATAATCATGGTAAATGTACAATTGATAAAATAGAAATAAGATAAAGGTAGTATTCATGATGAGTTTCCTATTTATAATAATAATAATATTTTTGTATGATATATTTTAAAATAATAACTAAGTATATATATATAGGTTATTCAGAAAAAGCAAAGCGTGTAAATGATAGTAAATATCATTTATCAATTATAAATGGGTGTAATGGGAATATATCATAATAATAAATACAATTCATATTTCATGTTCATGTTCCATGAACAATGTCTATCTACTTATATGAGGAAATGAACATGACAAGCTGTCAATAAACATGCAATTTACAAGATGGCTTCGATATGAGGACCCATGGTGATAGAAGTAGCCTAGTAATGGGCTTCGCTGTAATGCATCCCTCAAACCATACATCACACTAGCAGTTATGTGACTGAAAATTAGTGTTGTCAATTTCATTACAGCGTTGTCAAAATCACGAGATAATACTCAATGGAATCTTCTAGGCATCTTTAAGAAGATTAAAATGGTCTTGTTCCGTTAAAGGAAATCATGTTCATCTCGTTGTAATCAGTAATTCGATATGAAACAAGTAAGGGATGATTTTACCTCAACTTACCACTCACAAAAACGACAAGTTAAATATCAATTTCATTGTTAGATTAAACGAAAATGACAGAGTTTTAAGTAAATAAATTTGCCCTTTTTAACGTCAATTTATTTATATGAATTCAATGTGATTAAGAACAAGGTTTGATGCTGGATATTGTTAACAAAAATTAAATGATTTTAATTATGATTTCTCTATATTTTTAACCGAATTAAATATATCAATTTTTGTAAAAGAATCGAAAAACGATATATTAAATATCACTTCATGTCATGGCTTTATTATATTCATAAATCAATTTAACGTGTAAATAAATTGACTTCATTGAAGAAAAATGTAATGAAAACGTAAACCTAAAACAAACAGAAGGTATCATATTTGTCATGAATTTTAGGGGATTTTAACAGTCTCAAATCGAATGTAGATAAAACAATTTTATTTTTCTTATTATATCGACATAATTACCTCGATAAACTACCGCTGTTTTCAACTTATTCAGTTCCCGTTTCAAAATCCTCTGAAAACTTTTTAGTTGCCATTTTTTTGTCCATTTATCTCTCTCATTTCTCAAGGGAAAGGAAATCGCCCTTTTAAAGAAATTTTACTCTTCGTGAAACGCACTTGGGTTCAAAGAAAAAACGGTAGTGAAAAATCGCCTAATTTCCCAACAATGACATGTTATTGGTGGATTCCTTCTCCTTGACTCCGTTATGAGATTTCAAAGAAATAGCAACAAATTTTGGGGTTGTTATGACATTTTGCTTCTATTAATTCATTTGGACGTTAGAGAAACTTTAAGTACTTGCTCAGTAAAAAATAATAACTTCGTTTCATTAACTCAAACATGTAAAATTTATATTTTGATGGATAAAAGTATTGCTATTATTTTTTTCATTACGACTGTTATAAATATGTATATATCAAGGGGCTGTTTGAAGTATCATACATTTCAAATGTATATCTATTCATTGATTAAAAATAATATGTTTAAAAAGGACAGCTTCATCAAAAAAAAAGATTAAATATTTTTTATAGTAAAAACTTGAAACAATGAATATTTCAGGATTTTCATGTACAACATTTTTTCAGATTTAAGAAGATCAAAATAGAAATATGGTTAACACGTATTTTGAAATATCTACCTATACTAAGCAAGTCACATTATTTTGAATTTCATATTCATATTGTTTTGACATGAACAGAAATCATTTCTCCTTAAAAATAAAGTCACACATAATTTTGAATTCACAACTTTTCATGAATAACACATCATTTAGCTTGGAGCAAAAAGCCACGCTGATTATTCGAGGCAAATGGGATCCGCTTGAAATCTACATGTACAAGTATGGTCTATTGCCTATTTTGCCCGGTATTTAAGTGAAAGAGACACGGCTAATCCACACACTCGGGTGTATTGTGGTGCATGCTAGCGAGGACAGGTGGATGTCGATGAAACCAGTCACATAAAACTAATGATTCTTGATACGATCCGCTTTTAGTCATAGATCATTCACAAAACGACTGGCGTCCATTTCAAACTGTACACGGCTGTAGTTCTTTTGTATATTTATGCCTTTTCGTCTCCTCTTTGTCACGGTTACAGTGACCCGATTTAACTGCAGATGGATTTCTCATATCATTTTTCATGTTCTATATTTTACGAGATCTACTTTCTAAAATAAATATTGAAATATTTCGAAAATGACCCGTGTTTTCGTTACGTTGAGTGTTGTTGACGGTTTCTGTTGCAGTATTGATTGACGTGTACAATGATGTATCTTGCAAGCACGAGTTGAGAAGGTGAACACAATACTCCTACCTTGAACAGACGAGTCGGACTGGCCACTCGGACAGCTGAGAGGATCCCGACCGGGTAAAGGGGGGAGTCCTGATGGCATTTCGGGGTAGAAACCCCCATTTGTGTACCCGGGTGGGTGACCCGCTTGGTAAACATCGCTGTATAGCGGGGCATAGTTTCTCATTGGTAGAGAGTTCATAGATCCCAAAGATGGGATCTGCATTTGACGACAATTATTTAGATAGTCCTGACTCGCAAAGGAGTTATATGCCCCCTTGCTAGAGAAAGATGCGCCGAGTTGGTACGTCGACATGGCACAAGAGTTGTGTAAAGCGGCGTCGTTACTGTAGTTCCCCCATCCGTTCTGACCCGTCACTGTTAGCGCTGAACGCGGAACTGTGTCCTGAGATCCAGGGCTTGTTGGCAGAATACCACTCGATGTCACACTTGTCGGGTAGAAGGAAATACCGGAATGGGCCAGAATATTGTTCGTCGGCTCCATCCTAGTTCATTCCACCTGAAATTGACATGAAAATACCACACGTTAGACAACTTTCGTTTGTAAAAAATACAACACGAGAACGAGATACAAACATTCATGGACCAGAGAGCGAAATTAAGATCATTTCATTTAACAAAAGAGGTTTTGAGTTGATATGAAAGTTCATGATTTTAATGCAATAAGGCACAGGTAGTAAAACATACCAATTCAAGGAGGTTAAACTGCTTTTTTTAAAGTTTATAATATATAATAAATATAACACTCATAATGCACATCAATTATACTGAGTTGTGACATGACAATGTATGATACATAAAGATTATATGGTAATGGTAATAGCTAGATGAATACCCAGGGAAGCATTAGGCTTTCACCAAGGGCTGACTCGGTCGTCTCCCTTTCATTGAAACTGATGTAACTGAACTCAACATCCCATGTAAGAATCGACAATAAAACAATGTTTACACCAATGAAATAAACAGCCTACCTACTCTCGCACAATCGCGTAGCCAGTGTTCGAGACAGCATTTGCAGAAACGTGTTAAATATCCAACTATTTCATAGGAACGTAGCACCAGTATTCACAATATCAGAGGACTGCTGAGAGCCGTACATTGCTAACTCATATGCATTAGACGGCACGAGACCATGTGACCCAATCAGCCAATGAAAAGCGGTGTCTATTTCAATGACGATGCACAAGCGTTGAACGATTTCCTGTGAACGGCATTCGCCGTGGTTAAAACGCGATACGATTCCATTCCGTCTTTAAAAGAAGAATTGAAACTGAGGTTGAAAAGGCGTTTGAATTGAAAGAAGAAGTCATTTACATGGAAACCCTGTGAGTGAGAGAAAGTACACTGTGTGTATGTTTTTATCTCAACCAACTAATTAGGCTCTCGGGTCGGTAAAGCTCTCGACCAATCAAATCGCGTATAGGGATGTCAATTTCTTTCGTCCCAGACAGGCGTATTTTATTTTCTCGCGTTATAATAGGAGGTCGAGGAATGTTCCAATCGCTTGTCCCGTTCACATTGGAAGAAAGGTGTGAAATTATGGCAGAAATTTTAATAATTTAATGCTTCTTTTGAAAAATTCGTTGCGTGTCTAAAACAAAAATATCATATTGTGATTTGAGATCGTAGCCTAAGACGTCAACCAATCCCAGGGAATACCTGACGGACAGCAACAAAACGAAACATTAAGCTGACTTTATAACATTTTCATGAATTTTAGATGGCTGGGTAGTAAGATAAGTAAAGACAATTAGAAGCACTACTGAATTTACTGCTCAGTTGGCGAAGCGCGCATGAAGACGGAATGAGATCAAGAGTTTTACTCCCAGTTTTATTACCTCACAACCACCAGTTTTACATTTAATGCAAATAAAAGGGCAACAATTTACTCGCTGCTTTACGTTTTATTCTATTTGTTCAGTACCTATTGTATGTGATGCGCATTTAATACCTTGTTCGGTATTTAATGCGAGGATCTAAAATTATCGCTTTCTCACATTTTATGATTACTTTATATTCCAAAATTTGTAACAATACACTTCCCAAGCCATTATTACTAAAACTATTACAATTTGCCAACTACATATGAGAATTCTATGTGAATGCAATGACCTATATTTCATATGTTGTAATAATGCCAATTTACTTGAACAAATTTTCTGCTCTTAAAATGATTTTGCTTCAATTATTTTTTTTCTTAAATGAAGTCACGTTCATATATGTTCTTCAAGAACTATTTTGTTGCAAATGAAAAATTTACATTTCTAAAACTGGTTGATAAATATTGCACTGCTGCTTTAATTTTAGCATTTTCAGATACTTGTATGTCTTGTCAAATATATGCTGTTTATAGTTTGAAAATAATTGATAAGGCTGTAACTGATAATTGTAAAGTAAACAAACAAATGTGTCAATAACGGTCACCGTTTTGAATGAAGTGGCGAATGATGTCCATGAAACATTACCATTATTTCATATCTAATAAAACTATGCTAAAATAATGGATTTTCATCCTAGTTTATATTACATTGTTTCATAATATATTACAACAGTTGTTGAAATGACATTAAACACTTGTTATTATGATAAGTACTTACAGGAAGATCAAATAAAAAATTCTGTTAGACACAGTGACGAAATTTTAGGATACATTTCACCAACGTCATTGAGACTTTTACATTTCGAAAACAATGTGTCATAAAATACAAATATTCAAAGTATATTATATATGGTTGGCAAATATCATAAAACACGTTAAGGTCTCTGCTTAACGTTAAACCTACAGACGAATGTACGAGATTTTCACAATATAATAAAACCATAAATCATCGTACAGCGGGGCTACATTTCAAAACAGAGGAACATCAATTTATAATCCACTGATGATAAAACATTAAAACCAGTCTTTCTCAATCAATGATGAATAACTAACTTTATGGAGATGAAAAGTTAGCGTTTTACCGTACTATATAATAAATAAAGGAAAAATACTGAATATTCTTAATTTTTATGAAGGTTTCTAATTTTTTTAATAGTGCACCCGCTGCTTTATAAATCATAAATTATCACATCAATTTGCAGTTGCTGATTGTTAATTAAAGGCCAACTGGGGCACCTATATGTACCTGTCAATCACTTCTCGCTGTGCATGTATATTTCAACCTTCCTATTTTGACACTTTTCACAATTTAATGTCTGCGCGCAGTCAACAATCACATTATCATACAACGTGGAAAGATATACAGCGAAAACTATATTCCCCAAAGTTCATGCTCAGCTGAAAATACCAAAGACTGTGTTCACCAAAAAAACCATTTTACTTCTGGTATTCACGTAAAAAGGGAATGGTTCAGAGAACGGTTGCATATTCACTGGTTCTTGTTTTGCCTGCATTGTGTTCATATTATCTTTGATTCTAAAGAATATTTTCTCAATAATTTTCACTATAATTTATTTATCATACGGGTAAGTATGTCTTCTTTAGTGTCAAAGGAAATCTAAAGGTCGTTTATATACCCCCAATACCTATATACAGTCCAATATCAATTTAATCTCGAATCTTTTATTTTCCTGAATACGTGGAGGCTATAAAAGTTACGTGCTACACACACAAACATATTTTGTAACAATTATTTCCTATCTAGACTGTAAACTAAGCTAATATTGACATTTACCAGTCACATTATCTTATTGCATTTTTATTACCAATTTCACCTCCTTTGAAGTCTGTAATACGTATACTAATGATGAGAAAAAATACCCAGGTTACCTAAACAGTTAGCGTTGTAGAATTTGAATCTTTGCAAATCAATACATTTTTAGAAAAACGTCAACGATGCGGAGTCTTTTTCACCGTGGTCTTTGACATTTGGATTCGTTCAAAACTCAATTCAAAGGAATAGGATTTCATATAAGTTGATGTATTGCCGAGAGAGTTTCTTAATAAGACACTTAGTTTAATTAAGCAAACTGTTTTGCGAAATATCCGTATGTTATAATTAGGCCTCTGTGTAAGAGCGTCGTGTTTTCGAACAATTAGGCGCGGTTATTAAAACCACATATGACAGTCTGGTAAAATAATTAGCCTCGTCTTCTACAACTCGGTCTCTGAAAAGAAATTCTGAATTTCTTGTTTCTTTTTAAGTTAAAAATCATTAAAGGTGTTTGAAATCCATCATTTAGTTGTTTTAAATAATGATAATTTGTTTTGTAATGCGCATCAGTCACAACATAACGTATTTATTGTCAGGTTGATGTCATTTATTACTAACATTGTTGGTTTTAGCCCGTGGCATTTACAAGCGCGGAAGAGCATTTAGTAGTTATATACTTTCCTATCATGGTTCTCGCTAGTATAAAATGACAATGAAATAGAAAATTATTGTCATAAACACATGTGTAATTGTCAATAGCAATGTGTCAATCACATTTAATCACGTGACCGTCATGAGGCAAAATAATAAAAGTGAAATAGCCAAAGGCAAAATATAGCTTTACAAATTAATATCCGGTAATTGCTTTTTTAAACATAGAATATTACATTTTAAAATTTTATGTTCAAAATCGGATTTTTTTTTTCAACAAAGAAAGAAAGGAGTTTTCGTATGAGATCATCCGTCTTTACGTGTGTACAAATGAAGAAAATTATAGTAAAATTAATCTTAGCAGTTAATTTTAAAACTGAATCGAGAAATGAAAATCTTTTAGATAGTAATAGAGATGTGGATTGTTATCATAAGATATAAAATATGTGGTCTGTTTATACAATTCAAATTGAGAAACTGTGTAATTTTGATCTTTAAAAAATCAAGTTTTCGATCACACATTTACAACGAAATTGATAAGTTCAATGGTAAATTTTATTCCTCGGGGAGTTTCGTATCTTTTCCCAATTTCATCATGCAAAGGTAGGTTTTTATTTAAGTAAATTTCTATTACGTTTTTAAAAAACGCGATTTACAATTTTATCAAAATACCCTTGTATTCAAATTGTGTGTGATTAACAAAATTACAAAACTACTAACGACCGTATATAAAAGGAACTGATGGAAAAAATTTAATGTTCAATAAGAAATAGAGGTTTTTTCAAAACATAATCTAATTAAAGGAGAAGACGATGAAAAATTGATGTAAAGAATCGATCAAGGATTTCCAAAACGCCAGCGAAAATGCTGTCAGCGAACACCAAAGAGCGCTCAAAGGGCGGTAAATCTGGTGGACTGTTCGCCACACACATAGCAATACACGCCGACTCGCACTGTAACAAAAAGAGCTTCACAACAAAACTCTTTAGCTCGGGTAGATATACTAGATTTAGTCTTATGCTCTTCTCTCGATTCCAATGTCGACAAGTCTTTGTGCCTAAAATTGTGATTTAAGAGAAGGAATTTCAAAGAAAATTCCTATTCGGTCAGTTTGCTTATATAAACAAACCATTGAGGGTTGAGTGCGGTGAGGCGTGTTTAATAGTCAGACATGAATGTGATAACATTAAATTTACATAAAAATGAAATGATGATATATTTGCTGTTGATTTGTGTGCTTCTAATGAATTCATAACACGAAAAGGAGTATTTATATTTGACGTATTACTAAATATTTTTACAATAACTTTATCGACCGAATCTATTGTTACTTTCATTTCAAACACTCATCAGAATTTCGTGTCGTTTCTCCATTGATTTTTTGATGAATCAAAAACTCTTTTCTCTTACTCATATTACATGCACTGTGCAAAAAAAATCACATAATTTCTTCTCAAAGTTACCTTTTAGTCTAATTTACAATTTTGGGCGATGTTTGTTAAAAGTAAATGCATTAAATTTGTAAGAGGCTTACAATTTTCGAATTAATGAAAAAAATTATCTAAAGTAAGTTAACGAAATAATAAAACGAGAAATTACTTACCTCACAAAATTAAGCTAAAGTTTTAAGGGTGGTATATCCAGTATTATCCGAAAGCTAAAACGTAGTGAAACTGGTAGTGTACCCAACAGTATGCTACGGGCAATGTGCAATGGAGTAGCAATGCCTGCTCATAAACGAAACGAAATGGGCTAGAATCTTATGGCGGCCCCTTTGATCTTTTGCGACGGTCGCGAGAGAATAGTGTTTCGTCGTTTCGCCTGCGAGGGCTTATAACTGATTTCCAAGCATATAAGCCTTCCTTCTATTCGCCATGTAACTGATGGCCAGCGAGAAGAAAGGATTGTCTTATCGTTATAGAATTTCTCTGTTTCAAACCACGTTCTGCCTAATTTTAACCGGAATTACTTTCTTTTATTGCTATGTCGCTTCCTGGTGATGCAAAGACATCGAACGAAGAGTACTGTTTGCGAAGAGTATTTTAACTTTAATGTCATCATTTGAACATGACAAGACATAGGCTGCCTGTTCTTTTGGACGCACGCGCTGTCTTTGAAACAGAAGAATAATTTGTAATAAAATCATAAAACCACCCCGCAAAGTTCAAAGGCGAAAGAACAAACTCTATTCGTTTTGAGACATTAGAGAATGGTTTTAATCGCCTCTTACTATTACCATCGTGGACATTAAGAGGAACATTAATGTAAGTTTTCTCATTAAATCAATTCTTCAAAAGAGGACCCAAGTCCACTTTGAAGGAACTTTGCAACTTTTACTGACTTCGTTGTCCCTTTAGTACTAGAAAGAGGGATTTATGAATTTCAATGATTAGATTTTCACAGTACTGGATAAGAATGCTTTTAGACTGAAATTAAGAGGAAGTTAAATTGTTATTAAAGATGAACCTCACTGAAGCGAGGAGAAGATGTTTAATGGATTTGAAGTTTAATCCTATTCTTAGCTTTGCCCTCTTCCCTTTAAGATTTCCTTCTACTATTTGAAATTAGTTGGGGGATTCAAGATGACCCTCTTGGAATAGTAACATACTTCTTCGCTCATATCATGATTAAAGACGTCACACTTGAGATTTACCAATAATTAAGTTCGGCCCCTTTATGATAAAGAAATTGTGTCGTTCATGTAATATCATAATTACATTAACATCTTTTCCTATTAAAACAGAGATAAAGGAAGACAAGATAGAAGTTCGATACCCTTGTTTAACAATCATGTCAGATTATAGAGCAGTTTGAGCGTGTTAATAGAATTACCTTACGGCAGTGATCAAGTTTTGTTTTCAAAATCAAGGTAATCTCAATAACTGATCAAACCTGAACAATCGATTAATTGATGAATGTCATTTTCAGAAATTTTGCTCATTGACATTTAGATATGTCTCTTTATGTATTTTATATTAAAAAACGGTATAGTCAGTAAGGCGATTAATATAGACGTGTATTCTTTTGCATCACTGGATTATCTCTATGTGTTGTATTTTATGATATTTTCTGTTCCAATATGTAACTCTTATATGTAACATGTTTCTTAATGATTCTAGAGTTTCATATGAACTTATATTTTAGTTGGACACTGTTATAAGTATGACACATTATTAAAATCTTCTAATGTATTCACGTTAAGGGTTTTTACTAGTACTTTCAGTAAACACTATTGTTAGTACGAATTAGGCTTCATTAATGGTGTACTAAGGATACATGTGATCCCCTGATCGGTTAATTGCAGGTGTATCTCGTTCTGAGCTTATGAATAATGGTTCATATTTGTCGCTCATAAGGTTACTGCCTGTGCAAACAACGAAAACCACTACTTTATCAGTCTCAATCATAAACCTCTAACCAACGTCTAGCATTAGCTTAAACCGGTATGTGTTCGATACTGTGAAATCAGATAAATGATATGTTTTGTTCCTGAAACTGTAAAAAATTTAGTTTTTGTTACAAAATTCGTTCTATGTCATTTGGAAAACATTTGTATGTTTTGATTTTGCTTCCTGAGTAATTTCTTTAACTTGCTGTTTCGTGTATTTTATGTTTGCATTTTTTCGAAAGTAGTTCGATTATTAGATCTATTATGAATTGACATGTTCCATCTGAAGATATACACATCAAATGAGTAATTAAGAAAGCTATTAGTAGGACTCAGTTGGTACTTGCAAATTGATATTAAGACTTTCGATACGCCGTCTACATGTGACCTACTCGCTGAAAAGTTATAAAATTAGCTTGACCTCGGTCCAAGTGACCACGCAAGGTTCGTAGTGGTCAGTTTTACGACTTTCCAGCGTCCGGCCATTCCGTCCAGACGGGCCGTTGAGTGATATACACAGGCAGTTTACCCCCTGGTCTGCAATCAACATCACTGGCAGCGTTGTCACAGTGATAGAGATCTCTGTAGTCATAAACCACTAACTAACGGCTTGAAATATATCACTGACCAGAAATCTACATGTGTACAAGTGCACGTGGAATTCGTGTTTCAGGCAACAAAACGCTACTATAGCTTGATTGTGCACGTGGAATTCGTGCAGCACTTAATAGAAAAATGTTTCGAGAGAAATACATTTTACTGCGTCAGTGGATTACACGTTTGTATTTCATGAAGAATTAATGGTATTAGGATTGAAATGTTTATTTAACGTTATGAATGCGTGCACTAAAATAATAAATTGATTAGAAAAGCTCAAATGCAGAAGGGTTGTTTACATTAGATCTCATCAAATGATACAGTAATCTTAAATATAAAGTAAAAGCCAAGTGTTTTACTTTCTTGTTTATTTTATCATTCCCCTTTACGCTATTTTTTCAACAGAAGTCTCGGACTAGTCTCACACGTAGGAATCTAAAACCCTAAGTATTCGTTAATAATCATATTACCATAGCTAAAACACAGATGTAATTTTTCATATGTAGATAGCACTAGATATTGCTTTACATTATATACAGTATGTCATAATTACTGAATTATTATGGATAACATATCTTTGATCTAAATCTAAACGCATTTGTGAAAATATTGGACTTATGGTAAAGCACATAAGATATTAATTGATTACATAATCATTGTTATATATCATAAGATTTTGTTATTGATTGATTTCTGATTACAATAGCAAACATTTTATTGATTTTATTACACTAATATAGATAAAAAGCTTATACATTTTGATGTATATCTTTTCTAAGACACATTATTGCTACCAGATTCAACTTCTGTACAACATTAAGTAAGGGTCATGTAGACATTCAGCAAAAAAAAGGTACAGTCAATGCAATTTAGTCTCATCTTTTGAATAGGCCCAAAACATTAATAGGGGAGTCAATTTCTGTTTAAGAATCATTTAAAGACTGAAGTTAAGCCCTCTATACCCACAAGTGTATCTAATATAAATCAAAAGTATAATCATACACAATACCATACACAATACTCTATGAAACATTTACTGGAATTGTCGTTTCTTCATCTTCAAAATAAAGTAAGTGTATCAATGCTCCTATGAAAGTTACATATTTCATCTTTCTTATCACAGATCTTCTTCTTTCTTATGATAACAATTCTTATCAATGTCTGTGTTGCATTATTAGATAGTCTTCCCTAGCTAGGGAGGTGTTATGATATTTAGTTTCCCTCTCTCCTATAAGTCTGCATGATAAGCGTTATTATTGCGAATTTATGACACGAGTATCGCGTTAAAACACCGGCAATTATTTCCGGGCGAGTGCGTATCTAAGACACTAAGGTAGAATACAGAATTCCCATAGTAAAAATACGCTGATAAATTGATAGTAGGTCTCGTTTCATAGTTATGGGCCATCGTTTCAGAATGTTATAAAACTACTATGAAGTCGCGTATAAATTGGCCATAGCTAGCGATTCATTGTATCGAATATGAGAATTTTATTGTCTTACAACGCTTGCGAAAAATACTTGGAAGAACATGAAAACTGCTAGAGTATATCTTATGGGGAACAAAACTGTTAAAATACGTCCATATTAATTCTAGCTAGATACAGACCCCTCATTTGGGCTGAGAGTTTCATCCAGCCCGCATGTTGTCTGTGAACATATGGATAACATTTGCAGGAATATTTGGAAAGAAATTTCTCTTCTTCAGGGATTGTGTGCAATGTGTTTATTTGAGTCTGAGGTTTTAACGCGGAAGTGATACCGTAACTAAGTTTATATGACTTAGCAGTCTCCGCGGAGCCGACGAGTAACCGTTCTCCAGTGATTTAAGGTAAGCATTTGTTTATGTGGTCAGTGCAAGCATTTCCTTTATTCACTACATCACCGATGAGTGGAATATTAAAAAACATTATCCAACCGTTACATGTGAACCAATTACATATTTCCAAAATTAAGATTTGAGAGTTTAATTTCCAATCGGATTCTAGTTCGTAATAGGCTAATAGTTATGAATAGGGTGAATTTATCGAACAATTTAGAAAAGAGAGATTATTATCGATGAATCGGCTAGAATTCGAATTATTATGTTTATTGAAACTAGATGTTTCTAACAATATGAAATATCATGCCAGTTTTATTCTTTTTGTTTCATAATATGACAGTGTGTCACAGATTATTTTTTTAAATGATCTCATATCTCATATTCTACCGCTTTGCAATGATTTAGACCCTGATTGAACTACCCCGTAGGAGAGATTATACTAAAATTACGTCAAAGATTCACATTTAGATATTCTCGGGCATGGCTTCTTATGATAACATATCCTCTAACACCCGTTACAGATATTTGTCAAACACGAATTCTCCAATATCACACTCGTAAAAAAACACAAACGGGTTTCACCAAGACGCCGACACGGGCAGTTATGAGGGCGGTCGTAATAGTGGGGAGAAATACAAAAAGAAATTGCAGTTCTCAGCCGAATACATCTGTTTTTTATGGAAGGGGATGTGTGCCAAAAATGAAATCCTATAAACTCGTAATTCGCAAGTTGTAACATGTTGTTCTCAACCATGCACTTCTCGAAAAGACAAGTCCAAGTCTGCAAACTTAACATTTCATTCCTGTAAAACTCAACTTTCTGTTCTCAACTTTACAAAGTTCAAATGTAATTCTAGAAATGTTAAGTCGAAATTCATTTTTGTATTTCAAATACGAGGTATATACACATTTAGCAATGCTACAAATTACGTTTTACAATTGGTGAATGAAAAATGAAGAGTTGTAAAATCACCCTTTGGAAACAGACTTTTGCATCTGGAGTTTTACATGAGTTGCATGGTTATGATTGCAATGTTCCGAAATACATCTGTACACGATTTCGCATTGACCATATTTGGAAGTTTAACGAAGTCTGTCGATGATTTCCGAAGATGATCGGTATTTGACAACAACGAGACCTCCCTGATCCAAGCTCCATGCAACGCTTTGCAAGCTTTCCGGATAGTGTTGAGCTGAGTCCGCCACAATGCGCGGAGCTTGGGCATGCGACCTTCACCTTTTGTTAAAGTTCTTAGTCAATTATTGATCTAGATAATTTGTTTCTACTGTTTTCGTAAGGGTTACACGAGGTTTATCTCACGAAAGAATATTATGAACTTTAATTCTGGGTTAGACTTTACTGGACACTAAATCTTTGCACAACTTACTGCATCGAGATGATTCACTATAAAAAAATAACGTTTTAGATATTTAGGTTGAGTTTAAAAAAACTCACCAAATTACGAGACTGGATTTAGAATAATGAAACAACGGCATACTTGTCTCGCAAAGACAAATAGCGTAGAAAAAATATATCTATACTGTACACCCACGTTACCCTTAAAACACGGGCATGTTATTCTTTCAAATTAATAGTTAGAAAAATAACTACGCAACGTAAAGTAAGGGGAAAGTTCCAAAATCATTGAAAAGAATATTTTTTTCTTTTGTTAGTCTTTCATTCGGTCGGTTTAACCAATAAATATTATTTCGTTAAAAGAAACATTTATTTAATACCGTTTAAAGTCATGTTTTAAAGCTATGAACGTTCTAAACCAGACGTTTTTTTTAACAGTTTGAACAAATTTAATTGAAGAACATGTCAAAATCAAATGACTGGCATTTCATGTGACATGTTATTTTTAACTCTCCGCCCGATCAACAGTTATTATAGGGTCTTCTTATAAGCGAACGGTCTATCAATTTTTGCCTGGTCTGGCAGGCCGCCAGCGAACATCAGGTCATTGTTCGATACACAGGCTATTTTGCCTATTTTTAAGTCGAAAAGCTCTTGCAAATTCAGATATCAGATACAATTTAAATCAAAATACCTTTGTTATCATCAAGATGTTAAAATTCTAACAATTATTTGAAATACAAGATATTACATTTCCATACGTATAACTTAGGGGTGTACAACTTAGATTTCTCGCATCAAGACAAGTGGCACAGCAACAAAAACACGACTATTGTATCGTAATTGATAGTTAATTATCGATTCACGTAGTGTATATCTTGAATTTTATCCAGTGTGTTTCAGGCCCGTAGGGTAAATAACAACTTTTTTGCTCTTTATTTCAATGTTTGAGTGAAAAATAGAATATCATAAGTTTCATGCGCCATCTGACAAAAGGCACTAATGACTTTGTGAGTGACGTGAACATTAACTGCCTGTATTTGGCCTCTACGACGTTGTAAGCGGGAGTTTTTCTTAAATAAACAATCTGTCATTACCTATAAAGTATAATCGTTATTATCATCCAAAACTCTGTTCTGTTCTTGTTGAAGATCAAGTGATATCTCCTAGGAGATATATTTTTGGCAGTAGATTTTGAACAATGCCCCTCTGACGTCAAGTATATGACATCACAGTTGTTTTACATCATCAAGTAATGACATCACAATGCTATGACGTCATAAATACTACGACGTCACAATGCTATGACATCACCGCACTTGGAGTCTTAGGGCAGCAGGATGTTCAGTAATGTTCATTTGTCAATCAAATGTAATGAAAAATGATTTTGGATGATAAATAGAATCTCACCCTCGTGTCTTCTGATATGAAAAGACACTTGGATGAGATTCTCTATTTCTACCCCCCCCCCCCCCCCCCCCCCCAAAATCGAGATAGCAATTTAAATCCCTAATTTCAGCCCCCCCACACTCTCGAAATTGGTGCTACGGGCCTGTGTATAATTACAAATCTTACCAACTGTGTTCATCAACTGAAGGTATTATTACGCAAGTGCGGCTTGAGGAGTACATGCATAAAATCAAACTTCACATCAGTTAATTAATGTAAACCATTATTCTCCTAGTGATAAATCATAATTAGGTGATGTCATAAAATAATAATCATTTAAAATTGATTGCCAAGACGACACAAAAGTATGGTGTTGAAAGATTGTCTACAAAGTAATCATGCTTTTCCAAATGCGTCGGAAACGCTCATATTCCATTGTTATACCAATTACTAAACAATAAACATGTACTTTGAAAAAATGATACTTTCAGTTTTGTAAAAAAAACTTTATGCTACGAAATTTATTAAGTAATTTGAACTATTGAAATCGGCCCTCGAAAAGTTAATATGCGTTGACTACGTCACAACCGAAAAGAGTTCGGAAATTTTCTTACAATAAACACGGGTATATTTTAGAGAATGACGTATTCACGAAATTTTTTGGGGATAACGGTCAGATAAGAATTAATTGCAAATGATATTTGTTCTATTACAATTGTTGCTATTTGCCTTAGGGGTCCAAAAACACCGTACGCGAGTTACCGAGAACTTTTACAAAAGGTGACGGCATGCCCAAGCTCCGCGCATTGAGGTGGACTCAACTCAACACTATCCGGAAAGCTTGCAAAGCGTTGCATGGAGCTTGGATCAGGGAGGTCTCGTTGTTGTCAAATACCGATCATCTTCGGAAATCATCGGCAGACTTCGTTAAACTTCCAAATATGGTCAATGCGAAATCGTGTACAGATGTATTTCGGAACATTGCAATCATAACCATGCAACTCATGTAAAACTCCAGATGCAAAAGTCTGTTTCCAAAGGGTGATTTTACAACTCTTCATTTTTCATTCACCAATTGTAAAACGTAATTTGTAGCATTGCTAAATGTGTGTATCCCTCGTATTTGAAATACAAAAATGAGTTTCGACTTTAACATTTCTAAAATTACATTTAAACTTTGTAAAGTTGAGAACAGAAAGTTGAGTTTTACAGGAATGAAATGTTAAGTTTGCAGACTTGGACTTGTCTTTTCGAGAATTGCATGGTTGAGAACAACATGTTACAACTTGCGAATTACGAGTTTACAGGATTTCATTTTTGGCACACATCCCCTTCCATAGTTTTTAGCTCCTTTAATCGAAATATTTCTCTTTTAACACAATCCATTTGTTTTCCTTTCTTAGATTTCCAACACAATTTATTGCCTCTTTCTTCTTCAATGCAACCTCCCCGCCCCCCAACTTGTTCAACAATGGTCACTCGTGGCCGGCAATCTGTCCGAAATCTTCTAGTAGCATCCCATTGCCAATAGGATAGCCATTAGTTGAATAGCAGTACAATTGCTGGTGTATTTATCCTACGTTATTAACAAGATCAATTGTGTTCTCTCAATTAGGGTCAATGACTTGCACCAGCGGGGGGAATCTTGCCTCGTGGGGTAATTGGTCCCTCTAATGTGGTCAGGTTTAGGGTTCTCAGGTGCGGACGGACAATGGTCAAGATATAGACCATAAAATAATTTGAAAAGGCGTTTAGGCCACCTATTAGACACCGCCTAATAATTAAGGTATCCGTGGCGTATCGGGTCTCTATTAGGCTATGCTATTCAGATGTGTTGGTCATTTATTAGACAACATTGCCTTTCGCCGTCATAGCGCTAAGTTTACAGATTACGTAAATGATACGACATTTGTACCTGGCGGTGTTCTTTGATCTAGCGGACATAAATGTTTCACCTGTCCTTGAAGGTCTAAATTGGAGGGGACGGAAAGACTTATGGTTGAGTAATACGACTGTTACCCTTGAAATAACAATGCACTTGGCGAACTTTATGGCACGTTCCAAATTTCTTTAAATTCAAACAATCTAGAGAATGTGAAAGAGAACTTGAATTTAGGAAGGCGAACTAAAAACTTGATTTTACCTCTGCATCTGACAATACAAAGACTCCCAAACACTATGTCTATTAATAAAGACTTGATATATGTTTCTATACTTTACCTTTCGGCAATTTCAAATGTATTACTTGTATTTTCTTGATATGGGAAGTCATGCATTAAGTGTTTTATACATAAGTATGTTAAGGTGAAAAAGGTATTTAATAGTACTGTATTTTCTTGATACAAGAAACTATGTAATCAGTGTTTTACATATGAGTATGTTAAGGTGAATGGAGTATTTAAAAGTATTGTATTTTCTTGATACAGGGGGTAATGTTTTATATATATATATATATGAGTATGTTATAAGGTGAATGAAGTATAAACCATGTAAACAGTGGTTTATATGTGAGAATGTTAAGGTGAATGAAGTATTTAGAAGTACTGTATTTTCTTAATATACGAAACCATCTAATCAGAGTTTTATATATGAGAATGTTAAGGTGAATGAAGTATTTAGAAGTACTGTGTTTTCTTAATACAGGAAACCATGTAAACAGTGTTTTATATATGAGAATGTTAAGGTGAATGAAGTATTTAGGAGTACTTTTTTTCTTGATGCACGAAACCATGTAATCATTTTTATTTATGAATATGTTATGGTGAATGAAGTATTTAGAAGTACTGTGTTTTCTTAGTACAGGAAACTAAGTAATCAGTGTTTTATATATGAGAATGTTAAGGTGAATGAAGTATTTAGAAGTACTGTATTTTCGTGATACAGGAAACCATGTAATCAGTGTTTTATATATGAGAATGTTAAGGTGAATGAAGTATTTAGAAGTACTGTATTTTGTTGTTGCAGGAAGCCAAGTAATCAGTGTTTTATATATGAGAATGGTCTCAAATAAACATTTCCTCAGTAATTAGTACAGTTGGTAACTTCTAAGAAGCTTAGTTTGTTTTCCTTCTGCGTCTGCGTTCGAAAGGTCCTTATCTGGAACCATAAAGCTTGGACATGGAACCATGTTTACACTGATATACGACATGATACTCGCTCGAGTCTGTATCTTCTCTATTTACGATCATCCCTGGTTTGCCTTCAAAGCAGAAGAGGGGTCAAAGTTTACACTAGCCTCCGATCATAAACACGAGTAGCCCGGGCAATATACAAGTGGTGGCGTTGTATTACATGCTACCCTGTGTTTATCAGACTGTTTCATCTATTACCTACTAGCCGGTCACGCATCACGCTTGGTCAAACCTTCTTCTGACCGTTCGATAAGTTTACATACAATACACCAGGTTGACTTCAAAGGCGCCGACAGTCAAGGTGACAAAACTACCCGCCTTAAGGCTGGTACCGTACCCGACGACCTCTACATAAACAAATTGGGGTATTGAAGTATGTTTCAGGCTATAAACAGATGAATAACCTCCAATGCCTTTGCAGCATACAAATATGGGTATGGTTAACCGACCACGATTGAATGCGCATAGTCGAGCCGAACCTTTTTATGCAGTCTGTTAGGACGTTTTGCTTTCTATTGAGACGTATTGTGATGGAGTCGCGAGTGTGGAGAGGGCCGACGTTTGCTAGAGATTAACTCCCCATGCATTTCTTAACAACCCACGGCTCTTACGTTTCCATTTATACACTGAGTATGAAAACAAAAATTTCAAGTGCTTGAACGAAAAACCCACCGTGCGTCTTTCGTTGGCAGGAATGTTTCGCAAACCAGTGTTATATCCATTCACAGTCTCAACGACCCCATTCATATTGATACGCTACGGCGTGGATTTCTTGAAAGGGATTTTGAATAAAAATGTTACTGTGCAAAACATCAAAGATCGCTCGAAACCATGTTCAATGGCCTAATGAATACGGTGAATAAAGATGCGTTTGTTGACATTTGTTCATACGAAGGAGATCAAAGTTAGAAGTATTCAGCTAATGTTACTAAACTAAGACTCTTAATGTCCTTTTAGGACCAAGCCTAATGGCTGTGAATACGCGACATTTGTACATTTCATGTTTGAGTGACAAGTACATATTTAGGATGGACTTGATCTTTCATTAAAGACATACCTACAACAATGGCTACCAGTTCGAGTTTATTTATTTATTTATTTATTTATTTATTTATTTATTTATTTATTTATTTTTTTATTTTTTTATTTCTGAATTTATATAATTATTATTTTTTTATCGTATTTATTTTAGTCATTAATCAATCAAGCATTCAAATTAACATTTTAATTCACGAATCATTTAATCAAATTATTTTAGTTGTCCATTATTCATGCGTGCATAAGGCATAATTAGTAATGTTTTTTGTCACATGAAGTATAACATCAGAGGCAATGTGGTTGATAATTTCCTACACTACTGAGATTAGTCCGACGTAACAAGGATGCATATTTAAACGTCAGATTCAAAACTCAAGGCGGTGAGTGTGGTCTGTCCGCCGATTCCGTCGAAAACAAAGAAGCTTATGATGAATTCAACAGGTGCGGCGTCACTGCGAAGTGAGAAGCGAGCGGTGTTCAGAACTTGATCATTTGAGCTATGTATTTCATTGTGTTACCATACTGGCATTGTGACAACACTATCTTTGTCACCATCTAATAGTGGGGCTTTGTCTCCGATTTCAGCAAAAGAGGGTTTGGTTTACCTAATTCATTGGCTGCTGCCTCTATACAGACGACAACAGCCTTCCTCGTGTAACGTTTAACCCCGTTCGGTTTAAACAGTATAAACCCACCACAGCGGTTGTGTTCGAGCGAAAGGGCACATGTGACGGGAACAAGCGCCCAGCTCGGGTGCATATGTTCGTACTGAAGTAAAAGTTAAAACACACACAGATTTGTTGTTTTGCTCTCAAGTAAGCAGTTTTGCTTAAGATGACAATCATTCAAACGTTTTACAAAGGTTGTTTCATCCCAAACTTCTTGTATATAATGGTTAACGTTGCAATAGAAATGATAAAAATTTAGTCAAATGTATTTCTCTTATAGAATTTGGATGGAATTTCGAAGAAGATATTTATTTCAGATATCAAATTTTAAATGATATTTTTTATATATTAAATCTAGAATATTGCTTATGATATTAGATTTTGAACGAAATTCTTTTAAATATCAGATTTTGAACGAAATTCTTTTCGATATTACATTTTGAACGAAAGTCTTTTCGATTTTACATTTTGAACGAAATTCTTTTAGATATTACATTTTGAACGATTTTTTCTAGATAAAGAAAGGTGAAAGTGTCACATAACACGTTATAAATTTCTACTTTGAGAAGGAGCAACAGACAGCAATTCCGATTTAAAACCTATTTTAATCGTTTATCGACAAAATGGGCCTGAAATGTTAAGGATATACACACGTCTTGGTATAATGTGGATGTTTTTAATAAGAATGAAGATGAGAACAGTTGTCATAAATCCAATCAGTTTTACACATGATCTTGACATGAAACGATATTAAAGTATGCGTCATGATATATAGAACTTAAACATTATGGTGATGGCAAATAAAAGACACCTTCTAACAATGTTGTACGCACGTTATGTTATCAAAACGTTTGAAACATCGCCAAAACACAACCTAAGTATAATGTTTTGTCAGACAATAAAATATATCTTTTACAAAAGACAAAGTCGTTCAGTAGAAGAATTTCCTTTCAACCAAAGCAGCACTTACTGGATAGAATTACAGTAAAATGTGACTAGATTAACCAGGAATGTACGTTTACCGCCGCTTTCAACTACGACGGATTTGAATTATTGCCATTTTATACCATTGTCTTAAACCGTGATTAAAGGTTACAATAGAGACGTTTATGTGAAACAACGTAAGAAAATATATGTCTGAAAGTTTGTTCATTTTAGACGAAAAATATATTTGCGTGTCAATAGGCAATAAGGATTGTATTTAAACCGGCGATTTTATGGATCACTGGTCCGTGACCTTGTTTTTATCTCTAGGAAGAGTGAAATCGTCATAATCGTTCCTTTTGTTATATTCATCATTTAAGATCTGGTTGTGATGATATAATACAATAATCGTCTAAGGTCAAATAACAATATATCCAGACAACAGTAATAAGCACTATTTTTCTGGGAGACATCAAAGTACCTCTAGCATTCCTTTTAAATGGCAAATCGATAGTCTTAATTCTGTAAATGTTAAAACAAAATTATGTAATGTTTTTCTAGAACATACCTTCTTTTTATGTGATGGAAATAACTGCTTTTCTTCTATTCTTGTTGTCGGGCTTCTGCAATGAAATATGAACTAGTAATCAAATTTGAACAATTGAATACCTGTTACTTAAACTCGAACATTCAAAATATTTCATAATTTTATACTTATGTGCACTCTTTGCAATTTTTCAATGTCATAAATGCAATATTGTAATTTACAGTTGTGTGACATTGTTATCAGCGGTATCCATTCATCATGCAAACAAATTGACTTAACAAGGTGCTTAGTATAAAAAAAACCCAACAAAAATATTGCTTTAGTAAGTACAAAATATAAATACCTAAATAACACAGCTATGAATTCACATAATAATTTCACTGAATGTTTGAATGTTATGTTCAAGTCCTTTTGATTATCATCAACATACTGAATAAACTTTATTGCTTTATATGTGGAGTATAAATCCTAACTATTTATACAGAAAAATACAATATCTTCTATTACAAAATCCACGCTAATCACAGAATACGGTCATATGCAAATTAATCATGGGAACGTGTTTGTATAATCTTCAGCTGTCAATCATATATAGTACCTGGATTATCTGTTAATCTACTTGCCAAGTGATTATATTGATGGTAATCCAACAACTAATCTATGTCGTTAAATATTCAGACATTATTATCAACTGTAGCTTTTTATAATGTTTTCGTTTCGTTGAATTTGCATAATAGTCTTATTTTCATAACAAACAATTTTTATTTGATTTGAAATGATTCAAGATCAGTGTTAAGTAGTTTGTGCTTTAAGTTCGCGTGAATCAATAAACATTTTAACTATGGAGTTATATAGCAAAACCTTTCTCATTCAAACATATGTTATTCAGCCGATATATACAGCTGTACAGTATATACAAGAACATGCACAGAATTGTTATTATTGTTCACAAGTCGGTATATAATACGATAGGCCTACCAAGGTAATAACCCTTTCTGTTCTTCATATAACTCTAGTGGTCAACGCCGTGTGCCTGTGGTCAGTTGCTATGGAAACCCTAGTTATAGACAAAGAATAATTAGGGGATTCTCCACGATTTGATGGCCATGAGTGACGCCTGACAGTCTGGGTGTAATTATCTCCCTTACATCTAGCTCTCCAGTCTCTCGCAACTCTTCAATAGGCATGCGCAGACTCGTGGACTTGATGTCACATGACATGCTTCTTGGAAGAGCATTATCTGCTCAATGTGATCCCCTTTGCAGTGGATGAGTCGCCCCTAACAATGACTTCTAAGATTCAATTCTTACTGGCATGGACGCGTATTCATTTAACAACGAAAGTTCGTTTATTTCGTGACAAATGTCATACTTCAGGACGTAAATTGAAAAAATTGTCGGTGAAGGTAGAGAATGTTTTTATAAATTGATGGTCCACCCTGCCGTAAGGTCTTCTGATCCGACGTCTTTCTTACCAGTCATATTCAATTAAATCCTATATTTGTAATAAAACTTGTCAAGCGAAAGGATCTAACTCACAAAACCCTATGAAGTTAAATCTAAGGTAACCCCGCTCTCGTTTTTGAGGAACTGCCATTGTTTATGAGGCTTGAAATGAAAATAATAAAACCAATCATCCATGTACGTATATTCGTCGGTGATTTGTCTTGAAAATAATGATATTGATTTTTCAATTAATTTATCTGTAGTTCAAAGATTAAGGTTAATTCTTTTATTTGTTTTCAATTTCTCAACAGATACATTTTCATCGGCCGAAAACATTGATCTGAACTTATGAATTATTTTGATATAAAGATAATTTAAAAAATACCTCAAAGTATAATATGATTTATGACGTGACTTTTGGATATTCAGCGTCAATGACTTTTAGCAGCTTAAAGGTCAGCATGTGAGTGCCGGATGAAACATAAGATAATCACTTATTCCCTGAGGTTACATCAAGGTCTAACGAGTCTTTATTTAAGCAAAAACAGATCCACCTTTTGTTCCTTTCCATTTAGCCTTTGCTAAATAATCCACACAGTGGTGGCCAATTCAGCAGTCATATTTAAAAAGTCGTAAAAGTGCTAATAAAATTTTCAAGCATTTTATTATTGTATTGTTAATATAGCGTCAAAGCGTGCCATTGGAAATATCATTAAGACCTGTAACAAAATTATTTCAATAAAACCAGTCACATCATGTCACTTGCGTCAAGAAAAAAATTTGATAGTCAACAAGACTGTGGCATTTTTGGCTTATTATATCAGCTAATTGAATACTCGTTAAATGGGCTTTCATTTGCCGTTAAAAGTACTAGTAGTAAATACCATCTCAACTATATGAATTATACTATTAATCGAAGGAGAGTTCTAGGATGGTTTCTTTTATCATTTGAAAGCACTTATTTTTTATCATATACATTACTGTGGTTCCTTATTTCCACACGTTTTTTTCTGTGCTTTTTAATATCACCAGTCGCTTAGTGTTTCATAATTATTAATTTAATTGTAATGACGTCAAAACAAACGTGTATTTACTTTTATTCAACGGTAGTATTAGCGACATAGACATTATCGATAACTAGCGGACAAATCAACGATATCCCTTTGCATTAGTACACCGATAATGATGTTTTGACAGCTGGCAGACATTAAAAAATGTCAACATGATAAAATGTTAAAATTACAAGTCATATGATTATAAATCGAAATACTAGAATTTATATAAATCATTTTAATTAAATCTTTGAATGTAAATATTTGTACATTCGATTCAAATATTTTTATTTGATATCATTACATAGGAAATGATGACGTCGTGAAACGAATTCCTCTTAACTCGACTCTTTGTCTCCTAAAATACATGTTAAGGATGTAAAATAGTATTATATGCATATTTCTTCTCTTAAGCCTGAAAAAGGAAGCCATATTTTACCAAACTAGTTATTAACAAGCACGTGGATTTCATTGTTAGGTCTGTCTGATTAATCCATTTTGACGAGCTTTTTATGCTCCGCCCAAAAGAAGATCTAAATAGGAGGCACATATCAAATATCTTTATTAATCGGAACAAAGAAAATACCATTCTTGTGACTCCTGCAAAATAAATGAAGATTTGGCTATTTTTAAGAGGATCGTTCATGCAAACTAATGAAAGGGGTTAAGTATTTGAAATAAAAACGGCTGTTTTTATCTTTTCGCCTCTTCGCCTGATTCGAGGGTTTAATTCATTTGATCCTTACAAATACGATGCTTTAGAATCTTTGGCCGAACCCCTGATGCCATTTCTTCCTTCTAATTGGCGGAGAATGGACGGAGGTCTCCTATCAGGCATGTGTATTGAATTAATTAAATGTACAAGGCATTTTCCGTAATACCCACTTCCATTCCATTCAATAATATTAAGATGAAAGAAATACATGTTCACGTTTAAGAATCTTCTCTTACTATACTTTTGTGAACTAAGCCATTTTGTTATAAAAAGATATATACGTGTTTTATATTTATGATAATTCGATCCCTCCTCTGTCTTATAACGAGGAAGATATTGTAAGGACAATCTGTCACTGTCTATAATGAAGTTGAACCGGGATGAAATATAGAAAGCGATTGGACAGCAACGGCAGAGAGATGCAATGAACCAGGGTGATTTGGGTTCTTGGTGGATGAAGACATCGACAACTGAAATCAACAACGAATGTATGGGGTCGTTCATTTCGCGTGTTCAGTTTATTAATTAGGAATTCCTAATTTACACGGGGAATGTTGTCTTATTGGGAGCGTCCATCAAGAAATACGACTATTCGATAGCGACGAATTGAATACAAAGTCAGAGAAACCCTCATGTGAGTATTGTGAATTTGTACGTTGATTTTTGATTGAAATTAGTTTGTTGAAATTTACATTTTGAGCAGTTTTTAATTCTAACTAGAACATTTCCCCGATGTTTTGAGTGTGCTAGTAATCGATAGCAAGGTTACTTTTATGTTACGAAGCTTGTACATTTACCAAAAAACCCAGAATTTTATACTTTCTTTCTAATGATTGTTTACTTTATAGTGTAAAATGAGTGTCTGGATTCTTCCAAACGGTCTCAGTATTTATTTATAAGAAAACACATACATCTTACTAGATTCTGAGATTAACAGATGGTAGCATTACAACTATAGAAAGAAAACCTTCAAAAGAAGAAAAAAAATAATAAAGACATTAAATATGATATGGCCAATGATGGAATCGAATATGACAAATGTCAAGTATTTTACGACGTCGATAATAAAATCAAGCTTCATACTTAATTCTTTGCTCAATTTTCATAAGAAAACATTGCCTCTCTTGTTATAAATCAATATCACGTTCTTAATAGTATTGAAAGCATATACCCCGCGAGCAGCCTTACGGTATTATCATCAATAACAGATAATTCCCTTGAGGTTTTACAGGAAATTTGGTTGCGAATAAAAAATACTAAGAAAAGCCCAAGCTCCGTGTTACTTTATAAACAACCAAAATAAAACATAAATGAGATCTAGGTTGCTTAGGAATGCAAATAACAACAACAAGAAAACGTTTTTGTTTGTTAAAGATCTAATTGTCTTTCAAATTTTATTTCAAAATTATTTGATAATTATTTTGATTTACTTGTATCTTCCAATTTACATATAGAACATTATGATGGAACTCTTCATACTAAAATAGTTGTGGACTTAATTAAAATAATTTTTTCGTTACAAAGCATAAACATGTTTATTGGTTATTAAATATTGATAATCTGACCTTTTTCCCCACCACTATTCTGAAAATTATCTTTTTTATGGAAGATATAGTTTGTCAAACAGTAAACACGTTATAGCGTGTTATGACATATATTTATATATTTCAAAATGTCTTTTATTGATCCCAGATATAAAAATTAAAAACTATGATAATCAAATATTAACCCTCAATTCAGAGGTTTTAGAAAATTTTAAATGATCAAATCAGAATGTGTATTCTATATTCTATAAATGGTGATTGCTACTGATAAATGTTCTGTAATACCCGTCAGTGTCAGCTGTGTATCACCCTCATTATTGTGAATCTATGTGGAACATATTTATCAACATGAAATATACATCTCTAAATCCCAAATTTCATGAGAACAAATTAAATCTGTTCTGAATTTATATCAAAATAAGTATTGTTGTTAGAGTTCATATCAGATTATAATGTGTCATATTTAACAGCTTAATTATATATTAATTGTTCTTATAAAACTTTGCAATAATTGTCTCTCATGACAACAGAATTTTGTATAATATTTAATTTTGTCAAAATTAGAAAACGAGTCTGATTAGAAACAGAACTTATAAACAATACAATATCGTTATTTTCAGAAGACATAATACATGATTTCATGTATTATGATTTAATACATGAAATCATGTATTAAATCAACATGATTTTGAGTTCATGTGATATCGTATAACACGAGGTCTTAATCGACCTAGTCGTGTTTAGCGCCAAAACTACAGATATCATTGAATGATTACGAATCATAAGAAAATCAGAAAAATGTTTTTAACTTTATGCGATAGATACATAAGATTGTAATGATATTAAAATACAGGTTATTGGAAATTATCAAACGTGTAAGTTAAGACTATCAATTTAAAAAGGAATTACTCACGAGTTTAAGCATAGCCATAACACCGCAACGAAATCATCACAAATTTCAAATTATCTGAAGACGATGCTAAAATTATTAAGTGCTTTTCGAATATAAAGGTTGGGAATGGACTACAAGATTCCGAGCTATAACGTGGTCTACGGTTACTGAGGATGTAATGAAACGCTGCAGAGCGGGACGTATGACCTGGGAATTGTCGAAAAGCGTACATAAACTACACATAAAATGTTCCATAAAGCGGGTGTCTGGATTATGAATGTCAAAAATCGAAGCATTACATTCGAGGCAGGTTCGCCGGCCGGTGCTAAAACAAAGCAATTAATCGCGTCGACAATGTGAAAATTTTCACCACTTACCGGCAAAAGTATTATGCGACTCCAAGTTTGGCTGTCACTTTGCTTGTAGTAGGGTCTAGACTCCCCTTCTCTCGCAACTAGATCAAACAGTCTAACCGAGCAATAGCCTAAGTTAGGATAGTAGCTTAGACGAACACGGGTCAGAATGGGTGGAGCGAAAGATTAGGACACGCCCACTAAAGCAGTGCGATAATAAAATCAACAAAATGGCTTCCCTTGGCCCTCCTGCAGATTTTGACAAGGACTTGGAATTAGAATGAGGAAAGTGGGATTGAAAGAAAGGAGAAATATTCATGCGGATGACAGCGGACATTGTGTTGACGTTTGGTGAGCCATGGCGATAATTTACGACGCGCTGCAAGCCGGCGCTGTCAAGCATTGGGACGCGACAAGGATTACCCACTGCCATCCAGTATATGAACCCAGTCTATAGACTATATGAGGATATCTGGTCAGAAATTCAGTTTTCATCATCGAGGAAAAATCTCCTTAGGGAACTACAGATTTGCTACATCCATACGAAATGCAAAATAGATCCTTAAATCTTCTGACAAAATACCACGTCTGTCGCGGTGGCTGTTTTTTCCTGTTTCCTTTTTTAAAATGCGAATTAAATCCATCGCCCCTGTATCCGATTACCGCTCTCTCCGGGTGTACAAAACACTACCCCGACCGAAATTATACCCCTGCTTCGTCAAATCGTGCTTGCGGAACTAAATACAGCCTTCGTCATCGAGCGAACTTGTCTTTCTTCCAAGGACAGAATACTAGCATGCGTATAGATGAACTTTGATTTTAGATAGAATAAGAGGTTTTGTAGCAATTATTCAGTGGATAAATCTAAACCAGGTAAGTGACCTACAGAAGGATATATATCAATGAATATGTTCCATTGTTGTTTGATCCACACAGTGATTAATCAATTAGTGGATAAATACATACACGTGTCAGAGTCAGAATTAGAATGTGTATGTAATCTTTTGAATTATTGTGGTTACATTGAGTTAACGAAATTAAGGTCGGTAGGATTTTTTAACTGTTCAGGTTTTAGTTTTTCAAAGAAATGCTCGTTTTGGATATAACTTTCTACAATATATCAATATTGACAATCTGTTTTACTAGGTCATTTTGTTACCTTTTACACAACTTCTGATCAATAAAATGATTTTTTCAACAGGTTATCATACCATATTGGTTCATTATTTATATTACAATTTTCAAAGTTAAAGAATATTGTTTTAAAAAGTAATCGGTAACCGAAGAGAATTTCAAATGTATTGCTATATGATATGTATTTCAATGTTTTACTACTTCCTTACTAAAGGTAACTATTATATGTATTTGTTTGAATCAGTTTCCGTTAATTTTATGTTTTCAAACTATTCTCAGTCAAACGATCCTTTAATGAAAAACTCTTGAATTGAATTTCAAATGTTAAAAGCTATTTCAATTTCCGTTTTTCAACTAAAGATATCTTTAACAATTTTAACAAGTATAGTCTTCAGAGATGTCAAGTAAAAATTGAAATAAATGTAGAAAGTTTTAAAACTTCGTTCAGATGCAATCCAATCCTATAATTCATAATTTCATTTCATCCAATCCCTCTGCAAGCCTTTCTGTTTGTCACACGGCAACTGACTCGTTCAAGAAGAAATCCAGTTAGCAAAGCATGTCAGGTGGAATGATATTGTCTTGGAATAATTAGATCTCCAGCCTATTGTTGAGTAACGTTATAGTCAATATGTCAAATTAATATCGCAAACTGTCACCTTAATTCAACGATTTGTCTTCAAGAGCTTTTTCCGTTTGAATTTTCTGATTAAGACACATCTCATATTTCTTAGCTTTAAAGTCACGATAGCATTTCTAATTATGGATATGGCCAGATAGAAAGTATAAAATGTGGACGATAATTCTTAAAACTGATATTATCGATACGATGATAAATCAAATCTGAGTGTATTGGATTACGCTGTAGATTTAAAGTTTAGACAAAAACTCTTTTTAGGAACCGCTAGGACTTTAAATGTTATGAAATCCATAACGTTTCCTTCATGAATTCTTTTTGAAGTATTTTCAATGTCCTTTGAAATGCTACATATTTAATTCAAATGTACAGAATATTCTAAATTCGGGTATCGTTAAGACTCTCAATCAATTTATCCAACAAATTGGACACGACAAATCTAATGACATTCCTATTAATATTGACGATTTTATTTTATTTATCTATTATAAATATATATTTTTATCTTGTTCCGCGTTTTACTATCATTTCGACTTTTTCAAAACACCATAAATAATCTTAACTAAGTTGGCCCTTCTTAACTCTAATTATTAAGATCCTCAAAGCCATAAGTATGATATTCTTTGACAGGAGAAAACGGTTTTAATCTTATAGGTACGCGATCTATCATCGTTACAATTTATTCCTGTTTCATAGCAAATATTTATACTTATCTCGAAGCTTTGCATCTACACTAATAACGCGCTAACATTTTCCTATTAAGTTTATGAGAGAGTATGTACACATATTTGTCTATGAGCGCTATAAACGTGAAATATATTGCTATTTTGTCAACCAAGATAATTAGCTTTTCTGCAATGTGCGCCCATGTACATGCTTTGCCCGAGACGAACTTGTCATTAATAACACGACCTGTCAGTCAAGAAAACAATTTGTGTGTAAGTAGTTGAAGGCTATTTATTTTTATAGTAAATGTACACCACATGCTATGTGTTAATTATTTTCATAATTTGTCATTTCATAATTTGAGGTATTCCTGCGAAGTAAGTTATTTTCTCAGGTTATATGATCATCCTCGTGTAAACTTGATTATGTTGCAATCAAAAACACATTTACATCTAATATAAATTGAATAAAATTTCATAATCAAAAATATTTTAATAAATACTTGTTGTTTATTCGTCATTTAATGTTATATATATTTTTATTCGTCACCAATGTTATTTCAAAAAACATGTTTGACTTGGTAATTTGAGTAGAATCCGCTATGATATTGATTCGTCTAAATGCGTGTCTTTTCTTGTTATCTATACTGTCATAAAATGTTATTTGAGTAAGCTATCATACATAGTACATTTTAACCTGATTCATCTGCATACGCAATTAATTTTATAAGTAAATTCCAAAACGCCAAAGGTTATTTTATCAAGCATTAGCATTTTATATGAAAATTGGTCCCTGCATGTCATGAGTATCGAATCCAAATTCATCAAGGCACGATTAAGGTCCCGATTAATGGCAACGAAATTATTTACTAATTGCCCCCATCTTGGATGGTCCAAATGGAATGTCCTCCCAAACGGTTTGCACTCCTCACTCTTGTATAAACATAAACAGTTGGAATTAATTCAATGAATAATGAACGAATTTTCTACTTTGATAAAACAGTACTTTCGTGTAATTGATATATAACATAACAATGATACTTAATTTTTTGTTTCTTTCTTTGGCATTTGGACGTTATATCTAGTAAATAACTGTTGCTAGGATATATATTTTGAATACATATTTCGCTTTTTTGAATAAAGCAACGATCCTTGCATCTTAATTTTGTCTGTGTTGAATATGAAAATTATTTGAGAGTGTGTACAATTTATTCCCTTTATTGGTATGTTGCTATGTATTATATTGATAAAATGCATCTAATAAAATCAATGTTTACACATTTAATACTGCGCTTATAGCTAACTTAAGAGGTTACGCCGTCTTTAATATATTTTTCAATATATACGTTCTTTAACCAGTTGATAATAGATCAAGCGATAACATAATAATTGAATGAATTGTTAAATATCATTGACAGTTTTAAGGTACGTACAATATAATACACATATACCTGTTCTTCCGCAATTTATCCATCATGCATAACGACAATTAAATGTTCTTAACTGAATAACTTTTCGCACAAAGTTTCGGTGAATATGTATACATTTTCCTTACAAGAAACATAATAAAAGGAAAGACGTATATATATTACATTATTTCTAGTAAAAGATCTTACTTTGTTCATATATCTATAGTTACTTCAGGAACAGATATCTTCGTATGAGCTATGTAGGACGAACGTTATTCCATATAGCGATGCATCGATTTTCTTAGGCTCGCGCAGGCTATCATAAATATTCATCAAACAATGGAAGAAATTAGTCGACGAACCTAGATCACGGAATATATATTAGCTAAAAGCAGTATCTGGCGTGCGTGTACTTTGCATACATTTTCACAGTCTGTCTGAAACATTTTCAATCTTGGTGGAGCCAAATATATGATTTTTTAATGAAAAAGTTTATGTCACAGAAGCAGTAAAATATTTTTTCGTAAGAAAACCTTATCATTTAAATTCAAGACAGTTTTAACTCAACACTTGTGGAATGCGTTTTGAATACATTTTCCAAAATGTTGTATCATTAGCTTTTTGTATTTAGGTATAGTGAAATGATTTTACTATTACGTTTTAACTACTTTGTTATCAGATATCATATTCGATCACAAAATATGAACTTATATCCTTTTGGATTACAGAAGTGATATCTCTCAGATAACATAAGTAAATATTTCATGATCATCTTATAAATAAGACGTAAATGTTAAAATCTGTCCTGTGCATGCAGTTTAAATGTTAAAATAAAGGTAACAGAAATTGCAAAATATATTAGGGTTGGTTTTCTGTGTAGGAACATTCTATACTATCTTTCAAGTTTTATGGCTCTTCGTTTCATGCATAAGAAAACCATAGAGGCTATATGACATCAACTTATTAGAGTCACAATTCAGAAGATCACCATTCAATGTGATGTTATCAGAGTATGTAACCGTTGGAACAGGTTTTGCAAAGTTTAGAAATAAAGCTGCTTTATGCTAGTGTTATCTCGTCACTGAAAGGCAATATATTTACATCGCATTATATACAACCGCTTTCAATGTGAGTGCGATATGAAAGTTATCTTTGGCCAATACAGAGATGACGAAATTGAAAACTACACTTTTTTAAATGAGGAATAATGCCCTCCCATCCATTTAGATATTCATATTTTCGCTTGAAAAATAACACTTAAATCATGATGATCAACTTGATCCATTGTGGAATATTACTTGTCAAATTTGATATGAGTAAAATTTTGGTTTAATGTGAAATTGTTATGTGAGTTTCTACTCTTCATATTGATATGTTCTCATCGAAAGAAAGTTCTAAACTTTTTATAGACGTTATCACAATGTCTTATATGTAGACAGTCTGCAAAACGTGACACGACCATACGTTCAATGCAAAGCATAACTATGGACACAAATTTCCAGATTTACTGAATTACAATCATATCAAAATCAACCTCAAATCTATTACAACAATAGAAAAAGATAAAAAAACGATTCTCTAATTAATGCTAAATTACGTATTCGAGATAACCCGCTTTTAGACGACCTTCTGTATAAATTATTACTTTGCATGAAGCGCACCAGTAAGCAAACCTACTTAACAGCCAGTGCACACGACAGACATTGCTGTACAAAGTAAACGCTTACGTTCTAAGACCTTCGAGTAAATAACGTCATTCATGTGTATTTGGTTGTCACAGGGCAGTATAAGACTTGGTTCTATCGATGACACATTATCATTGTCTGGATGTCACTAGTTTACAGTCAATCATAAAACAAATAAGCGTGTAATGTGAAATGTCTCGAAGGACAAGGCTAGGTCAGCGTGACATCAAGGGAATACGAGTACGTAAGTTATGGTTACGACCTTCCTGTACTATGCGATCTTCTCTGTATTCTCTTACCTGAAAAAAACAATTCGGTAAATATTGTGAAAGAAGTGACTTTCAAAATGTATTTGTCAAAAGATTTATCGAAAAGAGAAGAAATAAGAAGATTTGAGTCATCTAACGCCAGTATACATTGTTTTTTCGTTATTTAAACTTTGACGCAAAGTTTGCGAATATAAATGAGAATGAAACTTGTTTTCTTTCTGCAGTATCATCAAATATTTTTTCTTTTTCTTACAGGACTTGAAATGTCTCACATGCACCCATTGAGAAATCGACGTTATTCGTTTTCCTCTGAAATCTTAAAAACCTTCAACAGTTGTCGCATCGCTATAGTTTTATTTGATATTTCCATTCGCTTTGCAGAAGAATTATTTATCAAAAGTCATATGAAATCCAAATTCCAGACTGCTGCATCATACAATTAATCATGTATATCTGAATAGATAAGTTCTTGTTCAATGTTCTAATGTTTAATTCCGAATTTCTCTATTTTCAAAGCTACTATTTAAAATCAGTAAATGTTTTTTTATTTATTATTTGGGCTCTTTAACTTAATGTTTTCATATGTGCCATAAGTGCATTTAAGTTCTTCCCATGTATGTGGTTCTAAACATATCGATGTTATTACAATACAGTATAATTTCGTTTTTAACCAAACATATAACGTTTAAATACATATTAAACATTGGCTTAACATTTTAGATTTAAATATCGGAGACACTTAACCATCTTCATTCATCCTGCCATTGGTTCCATTCACTAGCATTTCACGTTACATTACGTCATGTTTATTTGTTGCTCATCTGAAAGTTCCCTTCTTGTTGGTGTTAATATGAGCATGTGCTTGAAGTGCGAAAAATAATCTTTTGTACTAAAAGGGGAAAAAAATAAAATGTACTGCAGAAAATAAAGTGCAACGCCATTCATATTACTAACCTTTATGAAATGTCATCGTGTAAATAGGTAGTTTCAAAATAGACTTGTATATCTTTAAGTTTAACAGGAAACAGTCTAACTGCAATTATACACTTGTTTTCTCCAAAATAAAAAGAATATTGTAAAGTATCTTAAAACACAATGTGACGATTCTTATACATTTTCAGATGTATATGTTTGATATATATGAATATCATTCAATGTATTCAGTATACGAAGAGACACCAACTCAAGCAACTTTATTTACATCATTTTATATCATTCGCATTTAGCTACATTTGCATGAAGTATAGCTCTATTTGGCCAGGTTTGCATCAGGTATGACTCAAGTTGGCGAGGTTTGCATGATGTATGAATCCAATTGGCTAGTTTTGCATAAGGTATGCACCTAGAGGGTTTGCTTGAGGTATGATTCAAGTAGGCCAGGTTTGAAAGAGGTATTAATCCTTTTGGCAATGTTTGCATGAGTTAGGACTCAATTTGGCAAGGTTTGAATGAGTTAGGACTCCAGGTGGCCAGGTTTGCATGAGGTATGAATCCAGTGGGCCAGGTTTGCATGAGGCACAAATCCAGTGGGTCATTTTTGTATGAGGTATGAATCCAGTTGGCCGGGTTTCAAAGAGGTATGACTGCAGGTGGCCTCGTTTACATGGGGTATGAATCCATTGGGCATGGTTTGTATGAGGTATTACTCCAGTGGGGCCAGGTATCATGAGGTATTAATCCAGTTGAGCCAGGTATTCATGAGATATGACTCCTGAGGGAAAAGTTGCATGAGGTATGAATCCAATGGGACGGGGATTGCATGAGGTATGAATCCAGTTTGCTAGGTTTGTATTATGTATGAATTCTTTTGGTAAGGTTTGCACAAGGTATCCATTTAGGCAGGTTAGCGTCAAGTCACTTGCAACTTGACACATACAAATACCTCGTTTTTCATTTTGATTATATATGATTATATACGATTTCGCAAAATCTTGTGGAAAAACATTACATTTGAACTTTATATATTCAATAAAACCTTATATGAATGGAATTCATCTCAAATGCATCGACGTGGTAGGCCTACATGTATACCTCAAATATATTTAATCCAGGGAGGGAAATTTGTTCAAAGAGAACAAAATATCTTTAAGAGGCAAAATCGAAACAAAAATGAAAGACACTTTTTTTCAGTTCAACCATGTCTAAAATGTCGTAAAACGACTTCTATGCTACGACGAGTAGCACAAACACTCATACCAGAAAGCCTAAGCGACACAAACCATTCATCATAGAAAACTCGTAATCTCACAAACGTCCATCTTAGATAATTCTTTGAAACCCAAACCGTCGTGACCACTTTCTTTCTGCGATGCACGGTCAACATAATTGGCCTTGATGTCCCCGCTCAGAGGTCAGTTTCTACTCTGACTTGCTAATATGACCTTAATAATCAATAAGCCGTAATTAACGTCAAAAGCGTAACCCATCGCTTGAGGTGTAAAATTTTACAGCCAAGTGTTTTATGATCGGGCCACGTCTGTGACTTGGGAATTGTATCGAGTTGGGCATCTCTCGACAGACCAAAGTGCGATGCGTCCTTTACACGTAGCAGAAGGCATGCTTGCAGACAGACAGTTCCATCACAATGATCGTATTGTTGTTTCCCAGTCAAAACATATTTTTTCAAAGACGAGCAAGTCGAGATAGTCAAGCGAGAATCAACATGAAGACACCTTAAGGGGTAGAAGGAAATAGTGTGATTTAAGCGTCTAGATTGTAAAGTAAGAGTTTAAAGTTCTAAAATTTCCGAAACGTTCTAAGTGAGGATACCGTTGTATGTCTTTAGACCTTGAACGTTCACTGACATCAAAGTCTTTTAATTCTTTTATTGCTTAGTCCGAGATTAAAAATTAAAGATACTCAAGGCGATTAATATTTCAATAACTCTTTAAAATAATAAGATTTATATAACTCAAAAAGCGAAAGTTGTTCCTAGTTCAGGACATGCAGAAATGCATGTGAATGCTTGAACTGATGCCCATCTCTTTGTATATCTTGTTCACTTCACGGACCTCTCACGATCGTTTCTTCGTGATTACCCGTATATGACCGATATTACAAATATCAATACAATGTCTCGTAATTGCCTTTATGTGACAAAGGAACTTATACACACTATCTCACATTGCTCAGTAACGTCAAATTATATTTTTTCTAATTTCTAAATTCCTTTGATTCCTTTTCTTAAGCAAACATTTTCTTTCGGAGTGAAAAAAAATAACTATTGTATACGTACTGTATAGATTTATATATTTGAAAATTTGAACATATTCTTGACCAAAAATATTATTAATGAACCATACGAATGTTCCTGACTTCGTTGATTCAAAGTTCTCCAGCCCAAGACAAGAAAACTTCAGGCATACCACATTGTAACGAACACGCGTTACCTGACGAAGGAGCATGTATCCGATCACATTAATTACACGTACTTTCCATACACATTTCCCTTTGCATCACAATGTTAGTAACAAAACAAACAATATGGTACTACACATGAAAACAAAATGAAAATAGCTGTAGTGGACTGGGATGGAGGAGATCTTCACTTGACAGTTTTATTCTATTACACAGTCGTTTAGTAATTTCACTCATTCAGATTCAGTCACTAGCATATAAAATGCACATTTGATAAACATGATTGAAGATGCGATTGAAAGATCCAGTTTATAACTGGGTGTAAGGGTGATCAAAGTTTGAACAATGTATAGCCAATTTTTACCTGTAGAAATATAACACCTAAATACATCTGCAATGATACTAACAATGTAGAAAATAACACTGATTTAAATATATAATACTGAAAAGATTTTCACTGCTTGTATCAAGCATGCGTATTACCTACATAAACGATTAGGTCTTTATGATGTCTCAGTAAGAAAATGATACAGATATTCTACTTCATGCTTTTAGCTTATAAAGGTCTGGCATTATCATGACGCTTGAACTGATGCCGGCATACCCAAACATATTTATTAAAAATCAATGCATGGATTAAAAAAATCATTGACTCGGAAGGTCTTTTAAACCAAATGCTTGTGATGCTTATTTCTCAAGTGTGTAAAATAGTAGTATGGACGTTTTTTTTATATTTCATTACAAGATAGACATTCAATAAAATTTGTCAAAAATGATCGTAATAAGTGAAATACCTTTTAAGAATTGTTTTCGAGGTCTTTGCTAGAAAACAAACGGTCGTTGTTAAAACATATACTTCTAGGGTTTTCAATTAAGGTGAGCGAAGACCAGATACTGGCATTTTTGTTGGACATCTACAAGTACAAACGATCCACATAAAAATGTAAACATCAGATAAAGATACAAAATACGTGACCGCTAAAGACAAATTATGAATACAGTGGTTTAAACGCAAAAACATTAAAACAGTTCACGTTCAAAGTTGCATTAAGTGTAAAGAAGACAACTGCTATCCCTGTATTGAGAATAAAACTTAAATTATGAAGTTTAGGTTTTCATAATGGTAATCTTGGCATCCATGTCTTAATACACCAGGAATACGTGGCCGTGACGGAGGAAATCTTACACGCCGCAACCAAGATATCACAAATTGATTTTAGCTAGAGTAACTGAACTGATTTTATGTAACTCCTGAAGCGGTCAACTTTCATAAAAAATAATCAATCAATTATCATTTTATTGACAGTGTGTCAATTTCTTTCACTCAGTCATTGTCTTTGCAAGGTTTTCACAGTAAGCATACCACAATCTACTATAACAGTTCTGCCATGTGTCACAAAACAACATATTCTCATTTATCAAAAAGAAAAGGCATTTTTATTGTTTTTATTGTAAATAAAAAACAGTCGATTGAATAAAGTAATTATCACAAATCAAATTTGACATATCAAAATATCATAAATGCATATTCGGAAAACCATGAATATTTTTCAAGTTCCACATCCTAGTTCTTATTTTACCACAAATATCACATAATGCCCTTGAAATGGAGCCCGTACTCTTTTTATCGGGAACTGATCGTTTTCCACCACGAGTCATAACCGAAGTCATATTTTATCAGAATAGTGATCGGCACTTTTCCCATGTGATACTTTAGTGCCCCAGTGGATATCCATCCATAAAACTGTATCTGTATAGCCCGTATCATTTCAAACCAGATGACTGCACGGATTTAACAGTCTCCAAGTCTCTTGTGAAGCATTACACACATACTGTGTAGAGGACCGGGCTGTGTCTCGTGTCAAAGATCTACTAACATTCTCCCGCATATTTGGAGTTTACAACTTTAGAATTATGGAGGCAGAATATATAAATATGATAAATTTAAGGCAGCCATGACATTTTTTAATCTCTATGATTTTGTCATATTTAATGTGAAAGTGTTAGTTATTTAACTCTTAATCGCAGTTCAAAACGTACATTTGAGCAAGTTTGATCTCGCAATTGCAACTTAGTTCTTAAAGGGTTTCAAATAAACTTTGCAATGTTCTTGAAAGATTTCAAAATGCAATTGATGAGTAAATTTCATATTTGCAAGTGGTTTTGTTATTGCAACTGTTCGTTCTCAACCAGTGAATTGTTAGTAAGATTGAAAGTGAATAGTTTACAAAACATTTACATGTTAAGTTCTGTAAGTTTAATCTAAATTTGCTAATAAAGCACAATCCATTGCTCAACTTTTTTTAATCAGAACAATGGTGATGTTATCTATGATAGCGTACTGTCTTAGGTCTTCCAAATGCAAAGCCCAGTACACTGTGATACAAGCAGTACAATTCCTACAAGTATATCATTTTGAGCAATTTTATGTTTTACCTTTCATAAACGTGCATTCTGTATAGATTCATCTATTGTCTTTTTTCAACTATAACACAAGACTATAATCCTAAATTACTGGCTCAAATGCTCTTTTCCTATCATTTAACATTTCCATAATTCCAAAATAAATTCTTATCAATTTATTAAACACAGAATCATTTTGAATCTTACTTAGTTTTTGTCAAATCCATGCATAATCATGAGCAAAATTCAAATTTTAACGTCAAACCACTATCATTTTACAAACGATTAAGATATCCTTATAATGTACCCAATTTTTTGTAAGCGAACAAACGCTTTCATATCTCATTGCCATTCTTTAAACGTTCAAACGTTGCTTTTAGCTTAAAACCATTTCTAATTCATTTCAGGAAACTAACCCTATACATGCAATGTTCGTGATGAGCAACCTTTGGCCGGACTTGGAGAAGAAGGCTTGTAGCCATCTCGGTGCCTTATTCCTTTCTTCCTCCCATCATTTGTCGAGCGCCGGATGAATTATGACAGTCGAGGCGTAATAATATGATAGGGTCTGCAATGTCTGTGGTCCTCCACGATGTAAACGAGTCCCTTTGACCACAAACCCATGGCCGGAGGGCCGCAGAAGAGATGAGTAATGACCACTGGGGCTATCATAGTACTTGGGTCGCTGAGAGGAAAATGGGGATACTTGAGAGAATGTATGGTCCGATGCCAAGACGATACTTGCGGTGTGAGAACATGAGTTATTCATTAAGAGATGGACGGTGCTGGATGAAGACGAATGCCGCTAGGGATTGAACATTATCAGAGAGAAATAAAACTGGACTACTTTGAATGTAAATTCTGTACGAACCTGCAAAAAGTATTAAGGAAAAGATGAAATTATGTATTTAAATGTTGGTTTAAGTGCCTTTGTTGGAAGTAAACCTAACATTAACAATGGGTCCCTTCTTGATGAAGAAAATTGATAGTGAGAAGTTACTTGTCTGCATGGGTTCATCATTCTAAAATTTGATTAAATTGAAATTTAACGATGAGGTTGTACAAAGATGACTCAAACATTTGTCCATATGAGTGTATGAATTATGAAAGTTATTTTCAAAACGCCATCAGGAATTTACTTGGCTGTTATCAAATAAACGGCGATTAATTTAAAACAGCGGGCTCTCCTATCTGATATATAAAATAAAGACATATATCTTCCACTTAACCATAATGTTTGTCTGCAGTTTCTTAATTCGTGCTTGCTTCATGGACTTCACATTCTTTATGGACTCAACATACACTGAATGAATTAATGCCTAATATGTAAGTAGTTCATAGAACAATGTCAAAGATTATACATGTTTATGATACACGGTATGGTATTTCATCTGAAATACAAACTTTCCAATTACTTCTAAGACAGCATAACTATCCTGGAAGTGAAATGAACATTTCGTGAGAAGAACTAGTATCTGAGGGTCGACCAAGAGACGATGCCATTAATGTTACCATGGCAACTGATATTGACATAAACATTATTTCCTATTTGTCGAAGTATCTAATACATCGTATTTCAAGCGTGAGGTCACTGGATAGTAAAGGATTATCTTGGTCAGCCATGAAAGCAATAAAAACATACCGGAGATGAAGGAATGGATGACAACAAATATGATACACTTCTTGAACGAAATATTATTATCGAACTTTTATGATTTATCATAGAATATAAAGAGTGTAATTTTTCTTCAGGATAAATGTTGTTGCTTATTTGAATATGTAAATTCTAATACAAGGATGTATGTTTAAGGAGTTTTTGATATGATATAAATGTAGAAACAAGTAAAAAGACTAATAGTATTACAACATATACTAAGATGGTTTTCCAGCCCTGCCCCCCCCCCCCCCCCCCCCCCCCCCCCCTCCTTCTCTTACACCACAACAAAGAAATATGACTAATGTTTTGCATATACACACACCATTTAAATTCATATGAATATGCCGGTGGTTTTTATCAAGATTAGCATTAGAAGTGTTAACTGTAACCGAAAAATGAATTGTGTATGAATTATTGAAATGACAAAACATTTATCATGAAGTGAAATCAGCCTCTTTACATACTATAATTTAGATTTACAAGCTATCAACCCACACGATGTAAAGGTGCAATTTAAGTTTGACTATTTTCCCACACAAAACGGTTATTTTTATCGGTTTTAACACATACTAAATTACGAATTGATTAACAAATTGGGAAACTGAACTCCTGCCGATCAAAACCATTCCTTAGGGCATAAAGATAATAGAGTTAGAAACAGAACGAGATGATATAACGACCCAACTGGGAAGTCAAAGGAAGCCAGTTTTATAAAGCGAAAGTGGAATAATCGTCGAACTAATAAAGGTCATAGAATAGTAAACATGGAGCTAAATGTACAAGACATTGATGTTCAACTAACGATCAACAATCAACAAACACTGCCCATTTGGAGCTCCTGTTGATGAAACTATAATTGTAGGTATGGGTAAGTAATCTTTATAGTATACACACGTTCTAGATAGTTTATTGTCGTAGTATATTTACTTTTTATGACTGACTATTCTATGGGACATTTACAGCTTACCAAAGTGACTTTTTCATATGTATTTAAGCCACGTTTATGACAGACGGAGTATATAAAAGTAATTGTCTCGAAGGTCTTCTAGGGGTGTTTCTGGGCTGGGGGCTAAAAAATAAGCGAATTATCCAGATTTTGGAACGGTTATTTGGTCATGATTCTCGTGGAACAGACGTTTTTATGACATTATTATTTTCATCGAATACGCGATATTTAGATGACCTATTGCCTTTTTAAATCTTGCTATGATTGTCAAACAATCAGATGTGGAATAATCCTTTATATTTTGAGCATGACCTTCTGAGACACGCTTTGGAAAAGTCAGATCCATAGGCCACAAAGCAATAGTTAAAAATACCAAATTGCACATGTAGTACAACAGAGACGATTGAAATTGTGTTGACATTTTCCAGAGCTTCAGATGAGATAATCTCTGATTAAATCGTTCTGTGTCGGTTACTCATCTCCTTGAATGTTTATCTTTCAAAACGTTTTGTGCAGCCATGACTGTATATGATCAGAGGAATAGACCGTTATCATTTTTGAAAGTCATTTAGAAACGAATGCTTTGTAATTACCATTTCTGTCTAGCACATAAGTTTGTGTTAAAACACAGAAATTATTTTTTTAAATTGACTGCAAAGAAAGATTATTTTAAATCCACAATTAGGGTTGCATTTTGTACTTATAGCATTATAATCTAAATTAATCTAATTATCAGTTCTGAAAGGGAACATCACATTTGAACAAATCAAGCAAAATAATCAATCTTAATGTTTGTGTTAATAACGTTGTCCTATGTACATACACAATGAATGAATCAATTAAAATGATTACCTATAAATATCGATCATTGACATTAGTCGCATTACGTATTTTGAATTATCCTTATGTATATTGTTTCTTAAAAACCAAATAAGTTTCTAAAAAAGTCATAAACTTAACAAATGATTCTTGATAAATCATATTGATAAATATTAAATGACACAAAAATGCAATTCGCTGATAAGCATTACCGAACCCTTGATCCTAAACTTTCTTGGCACTCAAAATTCACAATCATATACCATTCAACTTCATATTATATGCCAAACGCTCAGGTTCACTTTTAGTTAGATACACACGTGTATCCAGGTTTCCCAGTGCATATCCGGCCACACGTTTTTTCACTGACACGTTGGTATTCATTGGAGATTGGATTTTGTTTATGGTGATAATAACATAATGAATAATCTGTATCCATGAGGATAATGTTTTTTTTGACGAAAGATATCAGAAAAAAGATTTTTCGTTTAACTGTAACATACATATTGTCTGTATGTCACAATTCGTGTGACCAAATGGCCACGGCGTCATGGCATTGGAAGATTAGATAATGATAGGTGCAAGGTTTAGTCACACTAATCATAGCCCTCAATAACTGGTATTGTCAATATGACACTGAATCATCCAAAATGAATATTAATTAGGCATAGGTGCTAGCTTTAGTCATTGCAATCAGTTTTAAACATAACTGGTAATTGCACTTATTGAAAAATTGAAAACATTGACGGCTTTCGGCAATATCAGAGAGATAAATCGATTTGAATAACAGCCAATAAAGAAAAGCATTTGAACAGCTGTTTGTGGTTTGAACTGAACGAGATTAGAGTACGTATATGTTTAAATCACGTCATCATTAATGCACAATGCTGTAGGTTGATGATTCAAAGACGGAAAAGTGCCCAAATAACGTTCATTTGTTCTTAAGATGAAAGAACACGCTCTATAATCACACAAACAAATTATTTCTTACATTAAATTTATATTAAAGTAACAACAAAAAATAACGTTTTAGTTCATGTCAGTTTAAATTATATGATCACTAGAAATAATGAAAAAACTTTTCATCTAAGAAATTCTTTGTAAACAAAAAAAATAATTAATTTTCCATTTTGTTTAATACTACATTTACACTTAAAATTTGCTTTTCTATCCTCTTTTAAACTGTTCTCAATTCTGCTGTAATAAACTCGCACTTAAAAAGAATACAAATGTGTTGGGCGATTGCATACAAGAGCAAGTAAAGCTGTTTTCTTACGTAATATAAACATAATTCTGTCAGATACAATGAAATCGCCATGTCATGCCAATCGGATGAGCGGCGCTTTACGACATACATCCTAACTGAGGAGCGATTTCAATGAAGCAAATCTGTATCACTTAATTTTATTGTCAAACAACAATATAGACGAATTTTAGAGCCAATTAATGAGCAAATTAATCTTTTATGAGGCACGTAACACTTGTCAACGGTCACTCGTGTCGTGCTGCGATGTACAATGTGTCAATTGCAGGACATCCATCATTGCAATCAGTGTCAAAATATGTTAATTGCAAATGCAATCATGTCGATTTCAGTTTATCTCTAAATTGCCCGTCTATCCTTAGTTACAATCCGACCGAAATGTACAGCAGTCTCATCTCCGTAAGAGATCCCTAATAAACTGCTCCACCCACGTGGAAATTATGCCCTCAGTCCAGGTGAAACTATTACCCCCCACAAGAGGAAGGGAGGGAGGATATTCTGGCGTTAAATTTTCAGTTGGTTTCAAGAGCTCTTTTCGTCGTGAACAATGGCTTCCGATGTTTTAGTGCTTACTGCGGAGCGAATAGCGTTTGACTACCAAGCAGAACGAGTCTGCCTTTGAACTTGCGCTAAGAATGGGGTTTTATGACTTTTAATTTGGCATAGTCGAAACTATGCCCGTTGGTGATAGAATAATGTTAGCTCTTTGCCGCAAACTGTTAGTGTGAGGTCTCGCTTTGTTCAAACATTACATGAATTTCACAATACAACGTCGATTCATCTGACATTTTTTTATCTATGAATAATCATTAATCGGAATTATCAGGAATGTTTACATCGTTCTGTCTAAGCTTATCTCAATTATCATGCAATTTTATGGATTGAAAACTGTTGCTAAATATTGACTTATATTGTGTTAAGTTTGTTTGAAATGTGTTTTTAACTATTTTGTTTTTGTTTTTCCGCATTACCTTTTTGTATCAAAATTTATGTCTATAATTTTATTCCGATTATTAGCAGTTACTGTAATAAAATAAAATGCTTAAGTCGGTCAAGTGTCGTGTCACGCTAAAGTGTAAATGTTTTATCCCTGGTGGCAGATACACAAGTTTTCAATTGTCGCGTTCTGGCAAATACCCACTGCTATCATTTCCAGACGGGACTGAACGCCCCAGTAGACCTCAGTGTCTCATCTAAATTTTATTATTGAAATTGAGTGAAGGATTAACGCGCTTTGATTGACAGATTTTAATGTTAATAGCATCCAGGATAACCAAATGACAACATCCGAGTTGACATTAAAATCATCGATATGATATAGACGGATCAATGATAACATCGTTGAGGTCGATTATGTAAACAGAGTACAATCGCAATTAATTAACTAAATCAAATTAGAAGCACACAATACAATTTGATATGCATTTGCTGAGAAACCACCGACGCCCCGACATCCACTGTTGGTCTAATTACAACTACTACTATATTTACTACAGTTTACGATACTGCTCTACTGTTGATTCTAACATTATATTTTCAAACTTAAACTATGACTATTTTTACTACGTGTCACTGCTACTACTACCACTACTACTACTACTACTACTACTACTACTACTACTACTACTACTACTACTACTACTACTACTACTACTTCGACTACTACTACTACTTCGACTATTCGCTACTGGTAAAATGACTGTATTCTTTATTCAAATAATATTACAATGAATACTCTAATATTGATTTATATTTGAGTTCATTTCGTTATTACCGCGTTAATTTTTCACTGTTCACGTATTACTGAGATTAGCATTACAGCTGTTGCCGCTTTATGGAAATAATTTGTCATTCAATTCATTTGTATCTGAGTGACGGATAACGTGAACATAAATCAATCTCATCTGTTCCAAACACATAAGGCGAATCTATGCATCTAATTATTATTACTGATCGAAACTACTGATGGGCATAATCTTCATCCTATGCAGCCCTATGTCATTTTAAAGGGGCATTAGTACATATTTTCTAGATAAAGTGGCAAATAAAGTGATCTCACAAACAGGAAAATGAATGTTACAGATCAAAAGACAATATGTTTTTAATTAAAAAGCGTAGTTCTAAAGCGAGCGTAGGATGTCCATTTCCATATCTCAAATTATTAAGACCAGTTCACACTAAAATGTCCGTCAATAGTTTCTGCTTGATACCTGATAATTTCTTCTTCGATTACGTATAATCCGACCGGATTGAGTTATGAGATGTTTGACCCTCTGAAAATAATACGTTTTTCATAAACTAATGTTTATTAGGGAAAATTTGCAGAAATATTTTTTCAAACTACTGCCTCTTTAATCGTTTAGGTTGTAGCACTATAGGTAAATTGACATTGTGCGACAAGTTCGTTCCAGCAAAAGCGTAAGAAAGCTTCCCATTTACAATTGTTATAAGAACTGCTCGTAGCTTCGCCCACTGAACACAGGAAACAACATTGGAGTTGTATACGATTATGCGCATCGCCAAAGGCACTGTCATTCTAAATGATTGACAAGTACGGGAACTTGTCAATTTCCAAGTAAATCCCATTCATAACAATATACGTGTACTTGATTGCGCTTTAACACTCAAATGTTACATTTTATCATGGGAAATAATAAAACTCGCATCAAACAGATATAAAAGTTATGCTCAAACATTAAAAGTTGCAATTGATGACACGCTACAGGCTGTTTGTGTATATTTAGTTGGAGTTTAGTTGTATTTCAACATTTTTGTTCTTTTCCTTTTGCAAACGATACATTGTCACACAAAATATGTTTATGTTGCAAAAAAAGGAAACTGCAACTGTTGTGACCCGTTATAGACTACTGTCGTCGTTCAGAAATAACCTGCTATGAAAAAAGCAAACAATGTTGTTTTCAAAGGCAATGTGCTCACGTTCATTCTTCTGAGTGTAAAAATTATACCAATTTGGTGAAATTGTATAACACATTGTTACAGTAGACCAGATTTGTTGTTCTTTAATCAAGAAATCGTCAGTTTACAGAAGACAACGTTTGATTGAATCCAAAGATTGTGAATTAACATGCAGATGATATGACCTTAAGAAATATGATATCAAAAATGGTGATTAACTGTTTAACAAACAACATTTGCCTATGTATCATACAGGGATGAACGGCTAAACAGCCTTGACTGTAATGTGACAAAATATGAATTAATTACGTTAGGTTTAACACTAAAAATGTTTATTTTGGACATGGGGCTCTTAAAATCTGTAATGTATTGATTGTCTTAATGATGAAATACATCACTTGTTTCGTACACAAATTATAACAAGAAATATTGATAATACTATAATATTCCACGTTCTAATATCAACACTATATGCGTAGAATCATTGTGCTTGTCCCTTAGCAAGCAGACTTTGCATGAGTAAACATCTGTGGTTAAGGACCTGCTTATAGAGCCAGATGCAATCGGTCGTCATCAAATTGGCAAAATTTATTTTCTGAGGATGATAAGCTACAAAGAAGGGATGTTGTGATTTTAGTTATTACCAGAAGTACAAAATTGGCTTTTGGGGAGGGATCTACATGTATAGGACTCGCACATTGCTCAGTACCAATGTCAGAGACTCCTACATATTAGTTTCAAAACTGCATACATAAGTCCAAGCTTTCAAGGAACAGTTAATTTTATGCTTATCAATAATAAAGCTTTCAAACACTTATTTTTAATGGTACAGACATGACATTGGACAGGTAACACATAGACTAAGGTCGCCACCGCATGCCCAAATTAGAGTTTTGGTGATATTGGCTTTTGCTTACAAACCAATTTGCTCTTATCATTATACTTCGTACATATACTACCTAATAATTTACTAAATACTGTACAGAACGATTCGCTTGTGATAAATGGTCTCCTTAGTAAGATTTTATGTAATCTTTTTTCCACTTTTAAAAGAGCAGTAGTACGTTTTTTGAAAATTTAATTTCTTCAACTTTTCCCAAACAAGCATTAGTTTATGCCACATGAATTATCTTCAGATGGTCAAACATCTCATTGCTGAAACCAGTCATGCGTGGTCGTTAACGAAAAAAATCACGTATCAAGCAAACGATACTTGCGGCCATTTTTATGTGAACACCGTTTAATAATTTGAGGTAAGGAAGCGGATTCCCATAGCTTAATGGAAAATAATACCTTCGTTTTAGAACTATACATCTTTTGGTGTCTGTATTGTCTTGTAAATTTATATTCGTTTTCGTGAGATCACTTCATTCTTCTAAATAACGTACTTCTTCCCCTTTAAGCAGTTTTTTTATATCTTCTACACCTTATAACTAGTTCATGGAAATATAACTTCTATTATGTCCAGTCGATTATTTTTTCAAACGGAGGTTACGTTACAAATCACCATTCCAAACAGCAGAATGAAATATTCCATATAACCAAATATCAACATATAAGACTTTGTTTTACTTTTTACCTAAGATCAAAGCTGTTTTTGTTGGCTTTCGCTTTGTTTTTTTATCTTGTTCCTCATTTGACATCAAAGAAGTATTGTTGATAAACAGTTTTGTTTCACAAGTAAATAGGACATGAAATAAACAAGTCTGCGTATGCTATGTTCATATAATATGTGATGAAAACAGATTTATATGCTAATGCCATATGGATTTCGACTAAACACGACACGAGATGTAATATATAACTTCATTTCTAACCAAGCATAACACTTTACAAAGACGCCCCTGCTCAGCTTGTATAAAAGTATCAGGGAATATGCAAAACTACTTAAAAGTGACGAATTTTGTAATAGCTTTCTTTGAAGATTAGTTGTCGTAACAGTTATCGTAGGCCGGAGTCCTTAGAAGTTTCTCCTTTTTTTGAGACAACAGGTCATAGAAAATCATAACTTAAAGAAATACGTATGACTTTCTGCGAAATATTCTGAGTTTTTCCACAACAATTTGAGTGTTACCTTTTCCGCCTTCAGGATACACAACATAGATTATATGTTTCAGTAAAGCTGAAATTGAAATATTAACGTACATGACTCTTATATTGAATTGGCATTTACGTGACGAGCATTAAATGTCAATCGCATTGCATCGTATTCTGTGTATAGATGTTCTGTATTTTCCATATTGTCTCTTGTCTTGTAGACAAATAGCTTCTTCAAGTTACGGTTCAATACAAGATAGGGGAACCAAGAAATATACCCGCAAGACCCTTCTTCGCGTGGCCATTGTATTGACACTAAGCAAAGAAAGGATTGTTGTAATTCCCAACATCGCAATGGCAGTCGCCGCTCTGAAACGAATGCTGCGTTCGCGAGAGGGATCATCTGTCCAGAAACTGTCTGCCAATAGTTTCATCGATTTTACAGTTTTCCGTCGAGCAATCATAGAAAACAATACCCAAGCTAGTTTTCAAGTTCTCGGATTGACGTCGTTGCCAAAACGTTGAGGAGTTCAAAACATCAGGAACAAGTCTAGATGACCTTTCATGGAAACCTCTTCCTCTTCCTCCATTTTCTACTAAAACTAAACGAGTAATCACTTATCTATTTTATGTCTGATGTACAATCTTTGGTACGTCTTCCAGTGTGTGTTATTTCTATTGGCATCTTGTCGTGTAGCCTGTTCCAAAATTTTTATTAATTTTTTTATCGTTTTTACATCAAAAGAAGGAAAATAGTGCTGACGTGGATCATGTTATCAGAGATTGTTTCTGAGGCTCCCTGTCTTCTAGATATGTTGCTATCTAATAATTGAGGTTTACTTACGATAAATGAATTGACGGACAACATGTCACATTTTAACACTGATTTGTTGATATCTTGAGCAGCTGGCATTAATTTTGCTGATTTCCTATCTCGATGAGTTTACGTATTGGCGACATACATGAGTCATTGATATTACTACAATCCTTAGCAGTGGGGTACTTTTATCTCTCTATTTAATGCACAGACGGGTTTGTCAATATATAATCAATGGGATAGCTTAATTTTCCATACTCTTCTTTGGCCTGGCACGGTAAGTGCACACCTGCCCGCCGTTGTTGTAACCCATCTTAGCTAAATCAATGGAAGTGCACCTTTTGACGTAAAATAAATCGATCGTGGGGCAAGTTCTGGAAAGTAGAATGGTACCTTAAACATCAGCTAATAAGAATTGTATTTGAAATTTAAAATGTGATGCTTTGACAGGTGAAAAAAGACATGAAGCGGTACAATAATACTGAGAAATATAAATGAATAACTGATAACAGATGAACTACTACTTAATGTTCATAATACAATTGTTATCCTTCGTTATATTAATTTCTTACAATTAGTCTTTGGAACATTTGTTAACGTTATCGAATAATATATATACCCGAGGAGTCTAAAATCATATCTCTTACATACATGACAGTAACGTATATTAGATATATGTATAATTTACAAGTTGTTTGTTATGCTTGACAAGCATACTCGAGCAACAACCTGGACGTATTGTTTAAAAATAGAACCAAAGCAGGTCCTATGTCTGGTAAACATTGGTGGATTTACAATGCAGGTGAAAATACTCTATTACTACGAACAACCTCAAACCAGAGAACAGAGAGACTGCATGTATGTAATTAAGTATTATTTATTCCGACGTCTAAGGGTTAGATAGGTATCAATAGGCATTCTTTCTCAAAAGACTTATCACCTCAGCGGCCCTGTAAGTATGAGGCCAGGGTTATGATTTATTGTTCGGGAGCCGAGACGCTCAGACGAGAGACCCTCAGAAATCTCTAACGGATTTCTGAAAATTCAAAAATGGCAGTGCTGTTGAAAAGTATCCATCCTATTCGTGTATATAACACGTTGTCTAGGCTTTGAAGTGAAGGCTGGCAAAGGAGATGGCTGGCGGAGGGCATAAAACATAGAGGCTTCTGATTATATATTGCTAATATCCAGTCCTCCTTAAATCAAATGAAATGTACACCTCTCGCTGCTGAATGATGAAGATTAGTATTTTCCTGTTGGGGATGATTTACGATGTCAGTCATGCATTACATGAAATCTACACTCCAGCTATGGTTCTGATTTTCTTGACTTCTTTCATTTGTTACTTTCAATTTTGACACTTTGTTAACTATCATTAACATAATGGACACGAAAATGACTGGTGACGGTATTTTTTTCCATTTCTGAATATAAAATCTTTTAGTTCGAAAACACAATTTGAGGATGGAAGCTTAAAGTTTCTGTCTCTACAACCTGTTCAATTTAAAAAATAATGAAATGAGACATTAATTTACTTTTGAATATAGCTGTGATGATTTATACGATCTTAATCTTCATAAGTATACATAACAAAAACAATTATGATAGAAATCAAATATTCCCATCTGTAAAGAATGGACCTTATCTATCACAGAATGTCAATGGATATCAATGATATCAATTTATCAGAGTCAGATCCAAAACTGAGGGTTTTAATGAATACCATTTCATGATTTTCAGGTTTCCATGGCAGTTCCAGTTTCTTGTCATCATATGGTTTTAATGACATTGTTGTATTAGTGCCATTTCAGAAACAAACCATAATATAGAAATAGTCACTTAATGAAAGGACCTGTCAAAGAACTACAAGTTGATCAAATGCCAAAACAGTTACATTATTCATTCAAAACGTGTGTATTCCCTGGATAAAACAACAATTTCCAATTAACGCCCCTTCAGAGTAAGTGTGAAAGGGCATTGCAGTCTTGCAATCTGAATGTTCTTTTGCATAGCACCTTGTCATTTTTGTTATTAAGCTTTCTGGTGACCCCTTTTTTCCAAAGTTACTTCTTTGTACGACATTGCTCCAGTATGTGTTTTGACAGTAGGGTTCTTGCGAAACATTAACGGAACGCTAAAGTCACTGTAAACCTGACAATCATGTTCAACCGAAAAACACAGAATAATACCAGATGTATTCAAAGAAAAGGAAACTAAACATCGTTACCATTTTGACATAAGGTTAATACTGTATTGGGATGAATTGCGTTCCGCTGTCAAGAATACTTTATAATTGTTTGTAATTGAACAGTGTGCATTGTCAGAATCGAAGATATCAATCAATTTCAATAATAGAAAACTTAAGGTAAGAAAAGTGAAATGAGATAATACTAAATATGTTTGCCATTGTAGCGGAGAGGATAACCAAACTAATTTACTTTTAAGCTTCGCTCATAAAACGCCAAACTTGAAATGTTAAATCAAAAGCGATTTATATGCTTACAGAACTATGGATTATAGTACAATAATGATTACGAACAAGAATTTGAAATCTACATATCATTTGGAAAGCTTAACACACACCAGTTGGACATCTCTATACCCATCCTTTAATTTTTTTCTTACGACTACTGACCCACAAATTGGTAATCACATAATTTAATGTACATATATCTACTCAAATTTTTCAAGGAAAAGATATGTACAATCCAGTACTAGTAATGCTTCCCTTCATAAAACTGTAAAATTAACTGCAAAGTTGTCACTTTCATTTTTGAATTAATTACGAATAATTCTCTTCTTATTTCATCAATGGGCTACAAATGCTGTAATTCTAAATTATCATTTCATGTCTACGTCTGCACATACATACATGTATCAGGTATTCACGAAATCACTATTTAGGATACAAGGCAGAAGTGCAAATGATTCTAAAAGGTTAAAGAAAGAAAGATTTTCTAAATTTCATAAATATTAAGTTTATCAATTATCATCATGTTAAGGAAGAAAATAGAAAATTAGATTCTGTTTGAAACTAGCATAACCACACTATATCACTGTTACTGATTTAGATGCACATACTGCAGTTGAAATATTGTATATGGTCGAAATGTTCCTAATGAGGCAGGTTTGCTCGGACAAAGCACAATTTAGTGAGTTCAGAACCCATAAAACAGATACAGAGATTCAATTAGAAGTATATTGACAAAGCTCTAGTCTAGATTAAATCTACAATGGCAGGAGTTGATTTTACCATTTTCATTACGAAAATAAACCTACAGTTTGAGAAACAACAAACTCAAGAAAAGACATGGTTGAAATATAGCAGGATAAGAGCAACTCGTTGATATAGGCCGTACATCTCTTTAAAGAACCAGAAGAATGATTTTCTTTGGTTAGTTTAAACAATCAATGCCAGGATATGACCGTGTCAGGGTATCCCGAAGACCACGATGGTAAATCTGGAAACCAGTTACATTATTTTTATACATTTCTTTATATAAGATTATTGGGTAAAAACAACACTGTGACTAAACTTCCATTGGTAAGCATTTGAGAATCATCCTTAAGTTTTAGAAAAGACAATTCCATTTAAGAAGTTGATCCATTTTATGACTGTTGGGCACACATGTTACAAGATGTATAGGTTATTCCTTTTAGCATCCTTCAGATTGTCACACATATTCTGATAACACAGAGTATAAAAAGATTAATCTTGAAATACAGGAGATTAACATCATAATAAACATGGATAAATAGTCACTAACGACGATATAAAGTTTAATTCTGTAATAATCAATGAAAGATGTTCGTAATATAATAGATATTGGGAGTGTTTACCGCCAAGTTTTACAAACGATGTTTCCACCCTATGCTCATGTAACCTGCATTACCAATGTAAATTATCAATGATATAATATTATATATTATATATATGCAATATTATTTTCAAAATGTTTCAGTGATACAAGGTAAAATATAATGATCTTTGTCAATTATTGGTGGGTAGATTAAGTAACTGAAAAATTATGATTGGAAAATTAAAATTATTCGTAAAATATGCATGATGTAGTATAAATCATAACAATATTTTGGGGATTTTTCTGTCTCAGTTTGTAACGAATCTGCCGATTGTTCAAATAACGTTAAACTTAGTTATAGAGGAAATACTAACAGTTTGCAAAGTTCACGGATAAATAACATTACGAAGATTTTGGTTCCACTATAACTAATTCTTGGTTTATCATACATATCATGAACACCTTCCAAGGTAAATGAAAAATGTTAGGTTACTTTACCTTAACGATGGATCTTCATATGCAACTTTAGAATGCAATAGTTATCAGAATGAACCTTTCATTTCTAATTATTTGAAGATCCAAAACGATATATAGTTTCCAACACATCTAACGTGCTTTGACCTCAGAAATGGGCGGTTGAAGTTTCTAAAAGAGTTACTACCGCAAAAATATCTTCCAAACATTTCTAGGTTGTTAAAATTTGACATTTATGTCTATTTCAAAGAGCCGCGATAACATTTGGGGCAAACATATGTTGATTGCAGACTAAAGGGTTGGCAGAATGACTTCTTAAGTGTATCATCTGAACTTTTCAAACTTCTAAAAAGTAATCCGTAATTCATTTTTATTAAATGCAGAAAACATTCTTTGTAAGATATCGGTCATGACTTATAGTCATGAATTATACAAACTAAACGTAGTTAACTGAAGTCTATCAGAAGTAGAAGTCTTTGGATATACGGAAAACTCAAACTTCCATGCTCATTGCAAAAACATCGCAAAATTGGCGGTTTCATATACATGTAAATACACCCACCAATCAAATTCACTTTTATGTATTTCTTAAAAAACTGAGTTATAGGTATAAAAAGTTGTAAAGCAAATAAGAAAGTTGAATAAAACTTAATAAAATCAAACTTGCAATAAAGAAACAAAAATTGTTAGACATTAGTGCTTTTCCGTACTTTTCGATTTCGATCATATAAAAGCAGAGACAGCGTCCACACAGAAGATCAAAGAATATCTGAAGGAATAAAAAAGTCGGAGAACGGGATCAAACACTTTCAGATTTATTTGATCCGTGAATTCTGGCTTCGCAAATCGATTTTGCAAACGACAAAAACATCTTTTTATGAATGACATAGAATTTTGATTGGTCAATATTGATGCCCCTCTAAACAGTGATTGGTTAAGGAAGATTTATTAGCGAAAACGGTATTAGATTATTGTGAAATTCATATGTAGAAATCTAAATTAGTCTGGTATGAAGTTTGTTCGTCTCTCACGGAAAGAATGCAATAAACACGGATGCATTTCCTGATATTAAATTGATCTGTTCAACGCTTTGTGTTAAGCTTAGCTTCTTCAGTGACTAAATTCTTGGTACACGTTTAAAGGCAGATATCCTTAGGTTTGTTGTTTTTTCTTTGTGTTGGCTCTGTTGGTTGCACAGAAAACTATTTTCCAAGGTCGTACATAAACTTATAACTTTCGTGTAAATATACAAGCAATAACATTTAGAATAATGAGCGAAAACGGACTGCTTGTAAAACGAGAAAGGATTTGTTCATTATTAACAATGATGATATTTCTTATTCTCTTAAAAACAACACCTATTATTATTATTATTATTATTAGAAATAAAGTGTTTGATTTATTGTGACATGAAAAAAATAAAACTATTTTAAGTTATCGATAATTCACTTAAGACTTTTTTTCTCAATGCAAACCATGGGTATAAATAATCCAATTTTAACCTCTCTCTGACTGTAAAGAAACTATATGTTTCAATTTACACTTCAACCTTACAAAATATCACATAAGCTGTTAACATAATGATGTTGTGCAGTGAAGTTTTATATAATCAGTTCATTAAATGAAATGGAAAACTTATTCTCGTTCATTGCATTGACAAATGCAATTTTAAGCATACAAATAGTGTCTTCCAAACCGAAAATATTTACAAATATGTTACACTTCATTTTACTTTGACGTTATGACCATAAATGTCATAAACATTCACATGTATTGTTTTTTGTTGGTTATTGATTAGTAAAGTACATTGATATTCACATCTTTATTTTCATTTAATGAATCGGCGTTACTCCAAACCAACACTTTTAATCGAATAGATATAACTGTTCAAAATAAAATGTTGTTTAATAGTAGAATTGATATTGTAGATGTTATCTGTCAGTTATAAAATTGTATTTTCATTTTTTTACAATGGTATATACATGCCTCAAACGGCATCCTCCCATAACAACATAAGAAATGGTTGGGTGCACTTGAGTCCAGTGCATTGTTACTTTTCTGTACCAACGAACTGTTTCAAGTAAAATGACATGAACATATATAGATTTTAGAGTAATTTTTAAGCGTATAATCAAACAATGTTTTAAAAAATACATATGTAGATAATATGTATATAATAATGTACAGGTTAACACGACTTTATTGATGTGATTTACATGTGATTTTAAACAGATTTAAATGACTCTATCCAGCATATATTGTAACAATGAATGCGAAAATACATGAAAATACATACAGTATATGGGAATATTCATATCATATAAATAATAAGATAGGATAGGTCCATTATAGAAGAAGAAGAAGAAGAAGAAAATTAGTTTATTAAAGTGTCACACTTTGCATTTATACATAATACCTACAATTGCCACAGCAAATTAAAAAGCAAAGTCCAGCCTACATAGGCTTACGAGACACGATATAACAACATAAGATAATCCGTATAAATTAATAGTATTACTAGAACATTTGTAAAACAAGAGCGCGAATACGCGTGCACTCACATACACATATTTATATACATATATAATACATAAGTAAAATAGGTATAAGGGGTATAAAACATTATTGGGGAAGATTACGTTCATACATTTTGTATTGAGTGAGGGCAAGAGATTGGGAAAATAGGTCATTTAACATTATATAAGTTAGCTTATCAAACGGTAACATGGACAGACATGTTGGCTCAAACTTGGCTATTTTAGAGAAGAGTCCATTCCTTAAATCGGAGTAAAATCGACAGGTATTTAAAAAGTGACATTCATCCTCAACAACACTATACTTACAATGTGTACATATACGGTTTAAAAGATGGGTAGTTGGACGGGTAAAGCGGCCAAGTTCGATTTATATCAATGGGTAACTCTAGGCTGTAACCATTGTCATGCCTGACTGATTCGTCTGACTACTGGGACGTCTGACATTTTGGGCGTCAGAGTTATAGGGAGTAAAGCATTCAAACACTTTCAGTATATTTTGGTGTCAAATCACATTCATTGCTTCTCATTGGTCCAAATAAAGACGTCAGCGTTTATGTTATTATGATGTGGCATAATGACTTTATTGTTTAAAGGATTCATGACTGCACATATATGGAGACGTATATTTTATCAATACAAATATATGTAATGGTTTTTTTTAAATAGTGCGTTCATATATCTCGTGTTTGATATGGATGTATAATAAGGTAATATCATACCTATTTCTATAAAACTGTCAATCGAAAAGCAATTGATTCTAAGCTATAACGGTAAATAATATATTTAAATCTGACATCATGATCATGGAACTCAATGGTTCTGCTGACAAAACACTCTTAATTGTAACGTACTTCTGCTTTGCAACTTTGATATTAACTATAACTGAAGTTATTCTAGTACTAAGATAATCGTATGATGATTGGTAATGATTTAAAGATAGCATCTTCAACGTCTGTTATCCTGTGAGAAGGACTTCACAAGGTCGGTTCAATGTTACCCTGCCGGCTTCGTTAAAATAATAACACTAATATTGCGATGGACTCCTCAACACAAGTGCTTGATTAAAACACAAACATCATTACCCTGGTATAAGGACGAACATCATTCCCTTTTTTATCATTTTCAACTCCTTAGGGTATGCATCCCGATTAAGCGGTTTAGAGTCGTCGCTCACATTGCCATCACTTCCAAACCAGGTACCCAATTGTAATACTAGGTGGACATTTCCCATTTCGAATAGTCTCTTGCTTAGGGTGACATCACGAGTTTCTCAAATCGTGTCTCAGTGTGGGGCAGGGAACCACCCTTCAAACTTCAAAGATTTTCAAGCCATGACACGAGTTACCCACACAACCGACGAGCCGCGGCTGATTTTGTTGAACTTCGCTAATAGCGGTCAGATGAACAATGCATAGGACCACCTGCCACCACACGTACTCTCGATACAGTTACAAACGGGGAACAACTTTTAAGGGAAATATGCTCTGGTATGCTTACTGGCTTAACGATGCAGGCCAAAACATTTTGACTTACACTGATGTAAATTGATATTCAACCAAATTCTGTGTCTTTATCAATGTTTTCATGGAGTATCTTTTTAATTCCTAATGATGAGAAATAAAACAATATTTCTATAACTACAGTTTAGAGACCCAAAGGTACAAATGATAACATGTAAATCACAAATTTTAAAAATCAAATCAAAACCCAATTAATAAAAAATCTTTGTATAGTTTGGATTAGCGTAACATATTACTCCATATTAAAATACTGGAACGAACAATTTCACATACCTTTCGAAGGGTAAGTCTGAAGAATTTGTATCCTTGCAACAGATGTCAATAGCGAACTGCGTGATTAAGATGTGATCCTGTGTGGAAAAAAACAATCAAAATAACAGTCATAGTGAAATCAACATGATACATGAAATATACAAGATTAATACAAGAAAGCTCCCAGAGATTAATGAATAACAATTACGACTGAAAAGTAACTCAATCCAAGCAAAACATTGTCAATTGTAGTGTCATTTATTTCAATTTAAGTCAATTTGTATGGAATGTAACCTTGTATTTGTGTCAGGAGAATTATTCGATGAATTCTCGCTACCATATATGACACAGGGAAACAAACGACATCTTGTAACTTGAGATTAATTTAGTCAATATCTCATCAATTTCTAGCACGTGCCGGTAATTGATAGATTTATTCATTCCTTTCACGTGTGCAGCTCCGACCGTCTATGGTAAGATAGATCTCCCCCTAGCTATTGCTAATAGACTCATTGCATAGTGGGGAGTCGAACCTGATACCGTATACTCTGGAAACTAAATGGATAGAAATTAAGGAAATGTGTTTTGTTGACAAGAGTTATCTGTCTTGATGTCAAAACGGGAAATTTCTGAACCCCGTTTTGCATTACGTTTATTCGGCTTGGCGTTTGCAAATATCCGAAATAGCTTATTTTCGTAATAGAGTGAAAACATAGACATAAAAAGAGAAATACGGCCTAACTAGTTCCAAACATAGAATCAGACCACCCATTTATTTTCAAGGCTCGGGACGGGGTAAATTGTTGCATCACGTGATAATGCTAACGGTTGCGCACGTGCGGCTTGCTTTTTAAATGTCATGGAAAACTATTCGAATCACTTTATTTTAAAAATAATTGCTTAGTTGAAAATTCAAAGCATTCCGTTTAATGTAAACTACATCATTCAAAAATATTAAAAACATAGATTACCGATAATCGTCAACTATTATTTACATCACATTCATGTGACTTGTTGCGATAAATCATCTAACAAAACGAATGAATCGTTTATAAGTGCATAGGAAATAAAAATGATATCAATCATAATGATTTTGCGTTGCTTGTTTAATCAAGCAAGGACTTTACCTGATTCAGTTTTAACTTATCCATGATAATATCAAAATAGTTAAAATCAAAACATTTTGATTATTGCTTAATTGTATGTCTAAAAGCAAATGACTGTTTTCATTGTGTGTGGATACATAAAAATGAAGATATATAACAATATACAAAATTATGAAAATCATCTTCACGCGAATACTCAAATATATTCTTCTTTAATACCTTATATGTTAGCAATCATGTCCAAACGTTCAAGACAGTAATTCGCCGTAATCGTTATGTGTATTTTATCACTAAGTAAGTGCCTGATTCGCGAGTAGCGCTTTGTCCAAGGGAGTATGAAAACAGCAAATAAGCACAATTATTCGAATATAAAATGTTTTATAGATCCTTGCCATCACATGTTCTTCATTGCGATATGAGTATTTAATGAGCACCGACTAGTATAAACTCGCATCATAAACTTTTTGTGGGAAACATAGGCAAAATGAGCTTTTCAGCGTAAGAAATGAGGAGTTACTTCCCTTGCTTCATTTATTCATAATATTTTGTAATCAATCCACATCACAGTTTTATGATACGTGTCATAAAACCTTATCATTTAACAGATATAATTCCCTTTAAGATCAATCAATTTTCACAGTGGGAAGGTATTCTGGGCACGAGTTCAACCCTGTACATCAAAACATCATAACCGTTTAATTACAGTTTCAGGCTCAAGTGTTATTTTTACACAGACATGTTAATGTTGGAAGATTAATCCCTTAAACCCTAATGAGACTTTAATACAAATCTATGTATATAATACAATTGCCAAGAACGCTGAAAAGAGACGGGTCGCATATAACGCCCAAACGATCGGGTTGCACGTTAGCGTTAAACGGCACGTGTGACCTTCGGACAGTAAAGGTCATGACCTCTTAATTTCTCTGACGACCAAATTATAGCAATTTTAGCTATTAGAGCTCACTGCCTGCGTGTTCTTTGTCCTGGTGGGTCACACCATTCGGGGTGTTTGTTCCACGCTATAAACTTTCCCCAATAGTCTGCGATTCCCTTATTTGCCTGGTTACGTTTTAAAGGACTCTAATCAAGAAGGCAGATATAAATTTTTCGCATCAGCGGAATTTGAATTGCCGGTTTTAATATTTTGTTTTAGGAGGGACTTTGTTTAATTTCTTCACAAATGAATTGACATTGTCGCATCCTGAGAAGCATTAAAATGTCCCGTTTTCGTTTTATAGCTGAATTTCATTGAATATTTCCTTAAAGCATTTTGTCAATGTTTTTTTTCTATTACAGACGAAACGAGGAAATTTTTGGAAAACTTAAATCCACTTCATCTTAAACTCGGCTCTGAGCTTGTATTAATACGATAGATCACAATAGTGTTTATATGAATAAGTAAAGGGGACAATTTCAGGAGAATATCCTTATCTCATTTTGAAATTTACAAAAACTTTAGATTTTACAGTATACTGCTAATTCAATTTTGATTCGCATGCTGAAAATCTTAATAATGGGAAATATAACGAAATTCGGAATAGGTCGTCAACTGTGATTCATGTACATGTAGATAGAAAGTAAACAAAAGAAAAAACTGTTGAGAAATGAATGTTAGTTAATAATGCATATTAGCGTTTAAAATTTGATCATTTATTCTTTGTTAAATATAAAATCGTAATTTCATCAATCATAGCTTTCATCATTATTAACGTTGTACCTTCATTGTATACATTGCAATTTATGAAGAAGTAACATTTTATAGATTGAACTGTAAATTTTGGCTTAGGCAAACTTTAAAATACTTACATCAGCTGCCATGTCATAAGAACGTTATAAAGCGGTGCTGAATATATTATTTATCACTCGACGAAATTTACCCGATATTGCAATGGTTTGTAAACGTAAAATTGGTCAACGCATGCAGTACTCATCATATTTCTCTTTTTCGTTTTTTGACACTATTGCAAATCTTTAGAAATATGCCGATATCGTATTAGTATAGTTCGCGCACGGTGGATGCAACCTTCATTCATAACAAAAACCTTTTATTCGAATTACTTGGTATTTTTTAAGAAACAATTGTTATGTTAGCAACCCTAAAGATTTATTAATTGCATGTGACCAGATTCTGTGCAATGGTGCCTTTAAAACCTTGTAAAGACGAAGAATGAAAGGCAAAGTAAGAAACTGTGTCACTACACATGTTTCCAATCTCCGGTTAAGTATCTACTTGTTTAACACTTAGAAAGGTGCAAACTACGTTTCCCGCTTCCTTGCATAAATCCCTTCTCGATATCCAGACAATAAATTCTAGGTGATAAGCAAGCAATTCACATCGACGTTGAGCTCTCCATTCCTATTTATGTAAATTAGAATATACCATAATTCAGCAACTAATTTGTGTGTTTGTACCACGTGTGATAGATCACATATTTAAGTGATAGAAGTGAACAAAGATTTAATTGTCAAAGTTAATATCTCTTTGTGAATATACCATAATTCCGCAACTTATATGTGTGTTTGTACCACGTGTGATAGATCACATATTTAAGTGATAGAAGTGAACAAAGATTTAATTGTCAAAGTTAATATCTCTTTGTGAATATACCATAATTCCGCAACTTATTTGTGTGTTTGTACCACGTGTGATAGATCACATATTTAAGTGATAGAAGTGAACAAAGATTTAATTGTCAAATTTGATATTTCTAAAATGCATGTGATTATTATTGGTATTTTTTGTGACGATTATGGATGATATGCATATTGTATATTCCATACATCGTTGTAGAACTTCTTAAAGCATACATTTTCTCCATCGATTATAAATAAAATTGAAAGTCTATTAGGTTCACATGTGGTTGTTTAAAACTTACGTCACACAAAGGCGTGATTCGTAATTCATGTTTTCCCCAGAAAATTATCATCTCTTACATGAAAATTCAAAATTCAGGAACTATAATCTCTTCTTTTCACATTTATCAGTTTTACAGTGTCACATGCAATGGTCATTTTCCCTAATGGTCACTTTGCAACACGATGCCACGCAATGAGGTGACCATGTATCAAATGACATTGGAATTCAGACGAAGTTGACGAATTCAGGGGACACAGTTAGCCAGTAGCGAGGATCTTGTCATGTGTCGGAAATGAACCTTGTGTGCTGGTCATGTTCACGTTGTGTCAAAATCGCCCCTTTCCTGTAACTGGCGTGCAGAGAGCCTGTAAAATTGTGGGCCATATCAAACTTATAAGAGCCCTTAATTCCGTTGTGTCAACTCTGATGGCCTTCTCTCGCCTTACCAATACAGCGCTGGAACCAAGGTGAGGTGTCCTCCGTCATTGATCGATCAACAGAAGTCTCGCGTGATTTAGCCGGGACCAGGGCGGGAAGTGGAACTCTCCGGCGTGTGAAGTCAAAATTAGCCTAGACAATGTGAAAAGGGAAAGGAAAGTTTGGAAGATTAATGGCTGAAGCAAACTAACTGAAATAGCTATAAAATGCGTCAACTTGTGAACTGGTAGGCTAGGATGACAAAGGGGATTTCTTCGTTTAGTTGAAATACTAGAAACTCGCTAATTGTCTTTAAGAAAATTGCTCCTAAGAAAGTCTCTGTTGAGTCATATCGTCCGATTGCTTTTCCCTTAAATAAAACGGTGTGATGATTGATATTTTAAGATGTCATGAACAGGTCGAGCTGATTTGAGAGGAAATTGACAATAGATCACCAAAAGAAGGCGATGAGAGGATGCGAGCAAACGGAAAGTAAAAACTTCCTCTTCTTCGAAGAACTATGCGCAACACGCGACAGGAAACGTTCTTTGGAAATCTAACACGTTTCCGAACGTTTCCGTGTCGACAGTAGGCGTAGTACGATGTATCATTTATTGTATTGAAGACCGACATTGAAGGAATGAGGCTTTCAATGGTTCAATTTCATCATTGATTATGTATCATTAGAGAGGAAACTTTGTGAAACTCTTCCAGGATTTGACCATTTAACATTTCCAGGTTTTGTAATCGTCAATGATACATACCTGACATAAGTAAGGCAATACCATCACCGTTTGACAATAACGTTGCTCATTAGTTTTTAATACCGTATGCTGTTACTTGATACCAAAGACAAATGGAATGGTTGCCTGAGATCTACTTCATTAGTGTACTTATGGAAGAGAAAATTGTCAATATTGCTAACCCTAACTAAGTCTTGTCTAAGTTTTTTTCCAACGCTCATTGTCCTTGCATGTTTTTCTGATGTCAGTAGTCTGTAAACCCTCCACACATAAGAGGAATGTACAAATAACTGCCATTGAATCCATCTTCTTTCAAACATGATAAGCAATAAGTGTAGTATTATTTATCTTGGTACATGACGGCTTCCTAAGACTTCTCAGAATAATCTAACACCTTTCATATGATGAACTTGCACGCTTCAGTGGCTGGCTGCTATGGTGAGAAGTTTCTAAAGATAATGGAAATAAATTTCGTTTACATTTCGAAATTTCGAAGAACATATTACCGCAGATCAAAAGGTAAATGTTCGAATACTGTCAACGTTTCAGTAAGATCATTTAGCCTGGACCGGGTTATAAAAATGTTTTGGCGCAAAACTACATTGTCTTTCTTAAATAGGACCACTATTGGTTCAAGGGTTTCAACTGCCGTTCTTTGCAATGACCTCCAAAGTTTTTCAGTATCCGTACCTAGGCTTTCCTCCTGGACTTATACCAATGATATGCCGTGATGATATTGAAGGCGAATGAACTATGGGATAGAAGTTGTTGCTTTTGAGCAAATATAATATTTGCATCAGTTCAGATATGACATGAACCTACGCCTGGTTTACCAAGTAGGTCAGCGTATTTGCATACAATCCATAAGACTCATATTTGGATTAAGTTCAGCTCAGTGTGTTAAATGTTCTTTGTCAAATAAGTCCCGGTATATATTAACGGGCTCCGTGATTGTCGTGACCTTATATAACCTATCAAACGTGTACAACTGCTCCTTACTGTGTTTTGGATAAGTTTCAGAATTTCAAAATTAGGTTTCAGTAATTGACGCGCGCCAGCAGTGCTAAATGGTACTGTATTCGATAAAAAAAATACGATTATATACCTTGGGAGCCAAAAGAGTCAATCAGCACATTGACATTGATTTTAGAAGTCGAAACCCAGTTAAATTAAGTTGTGAGTTCCGTACACGGGCAACGACTATGAAATATCAATTGTCTCTTTATCTGTTGTGTATTTCCATGCAATGATTTTGTCCTGAAAGTTAATTAAGAATTTCTTACTAAATACCATCGTCAAAGTGCTACTTATAAAATATACTCGGTCACCCAACTGTACTACATATTCTTATGGTCATTTATGGATTTGGTCACCCAAAGGGATGAATTCCGTCTGAGCTACATTTGTCAGCTGTCAGCTGTAGTCTGTCATCCAGACCCTATGGCAAAATATTAAAGGAGCCTTCTTAAGTCTGGAAATGTTTGCAAGTCTAGTTGTCTCAGCCAAATTAAGTATTGTACATGACTCCTTTTTTATATTATTTCATACCAATATTGAACAATACATTTTTAGTGAAATCTTTTTTTCAGGGACTATACGTTAGTCTACTGTCAGCTGGTAAAAGTTAACAACCACGTTCCCTCACCCAGTATAAATGTAAGTCCGTATCTGGTCACACGTTCTCTAATATACCTCAAATACAAATCATTATGAAAATAAAAAGTACTGGCACTAAGAAAACTTCGATAGTCTGAGCCAGTTCTGTTCTTCAGAATTGACCAGAGGTGTCCAAAAACCACCTACAGTAACCCATTCACTTTTTACCTAGCACTCTAAATTGACCCTTGTGTAGTATTAATTACTGATGGGTGATGGAAAATTGTATAATTTAGTTTAAAGTGAGAAAAAACTATCACATACATAAACATGTAGTATATTTACCATTTGAGAATAATGATGCTTTTTGAATGGTTAGATAAACAAAATTGTTATTCCCTTTAAATGCACTTTTACACGCTTTTTTTAAGGCATATGAGGAAACAGGCACACACATTAGCGTTCTAATGTATTAAAAGGTAGATTACCTGAGTGCGGGTTACTAGTAATATTTAGAGATATGCATTATCTGTGCATTCGTGTGCATACGAACTATTTGTGTGCACTAGTGCCTTTAAAATGTAATTAGATTTATGATCGTGTACGTAGGTATGCACATAATGAAATTATGTTTTCTAATAGTTTAACTTTCTTTTTATGAATTACTCTAATGACTCGAAGCATATATGATAGATTTTCCGTATCCATTGGAACTTAAAACATCACTCTTTGCAGTTCCATTTCGTAATTATTTCAAAAAGAATATGCAAACATATCGACTTTACGGAATTGAATAAAAGAGGATTTGTTTTTGGTTCCGCTTTATATTCTTGCTATGCTAAATGATGCTACATGAATTTTCAAGAATTCGATACTCCACTTCTCTTTTTTCTTTAAAACTGATTCATATCACAAACGTTTCATAGGAAAAGCTAATTACACTTTGTTTATGCAAGTCGATATTTGTATTTCTCAGTAAAATGGTACCGTTTATCAATTTGATAAAAAAAAAATAGAATTTTTGTTTCAAAATGACGTAAAATACATTTTAAAATTTAAAAAAAAAAATAAAATCACTTTTTCAAAAGACTTCATCAAACGATCTACATGTATTATAAAATTCACCGTGAGAGAAGAATTTAACTTTAGTTACCAATTAATTAGTTCTTTAATACTTCAAAACATATCGAAAATACTTTTAATTTCGTATAATTTGAAAACTTTATTTCCAAGGCAATAACAAAAGGCATAAACGGAAAGAAATTTGCAATTAAAGTGAATCTTGAAGTCATATTATTCAATTTTGGGCAATTTATCCAATTTTAAGATTCAATTGTAGACAACAAAATTAAAAAGATATGTGAAGATTCTGCTTTTATGTTGTGTGTTTGATTAGCCCGTGTTCAGATGAGATAGCCAGGTTTGAGAGAAGGTCAAGTTTTATTGCTATTCTTCCTGCAGTGCAGCTCCACACGGGGTAGAGAAGCGCGACTTATCTCTTTGTTAAGGAAATCACTGAAAGCTATAAAAATTTTACAATCAGGATTTTACGATTTGCCCAGATTCACACTTTATAAGCAGATTTTTGTTTTCATCAAGCGAAGATATTGAAATGGAAGGGGTCGAAGCTACGAGCATGGCAGCCCTGCCCGACCCCGGCTAAAACATAAAGGGGATGTCTTTGAAAATAATGTAATATTCTTTTTCTTAATCATCTCTTTACCCTAAAGCCGATCCAAAGACACAAAAACCTGGGAAGGTCAACATTATTTTCGTTTCCATAGCAACCATTACGCTAGACGATCATAACTTTTTTACATCTCCTACAATCACGTGACTCCGGGTTCCCAAGGGGGAGAATTTAAAACGAAAATGAATGTCAGGATTTTGCCAATTTTAAGATGACGTAAAGGCCTCATGAAAAAGGGGGAGGGCTTGACTGTAGAACGGGATGGGACCTCACGCTTTGACCTTCGTCGCTTTTGCCCCTTTTGCAAACAACTCCGCGAGCTCAAACGATCTCCCATGCAATAAAATAGACATAAAGCATCTTCCATCGGCTTATATGTCCATGCATGTTGTACAATTAAAGTAACTTTCAATTGTCTTTTTTTGTGGACGGTTAGTTAGACTGAATGGCCTGTAAGCTTTCAAGAGGCTTTTAATACCCACGTTCTGGACGTTATGGCAGAAGCTTGGCCCCGTCATATGCCTCCGCCCCTTGCCACAGATGGGGTGAAATAACAGCGTTCATTTGAAAATCCCCACTTTCTACTTTTATATGTCTCCCATTCCGATTGCGAATCGCTCGACTTTGCTGGGTTATAACTTTGCAATAAACTTGCTTTTATACCATGCTTTCTTACAACCCTGTTCTCCGCCGATCCCGCATTAGTTAACTTGGCTGATCAAAGTCGGAGCGAAACAAGAGCGAGTTATCAATGTTAATCAAAGTCTAGTTTGGATTTCGACACGTTTTTCGTTATTACTGGCCGGGACGGTTTCGTCTTTGCGACTCGGTGGCGAACACCTGGATTTTAAATGCTAGGCAGGATACTCTTACAGGTAAGGCTCCTTTGATCTTGCCGATCAGTGTTCTTCTTTTTTAAAAAGCTAGTTATCAAGTTCTCGAGGCACGACAGCTGTAGCGGTTTGTTATCAGTTTCCCCACCCGTCCCTGCCCGTCTTTATGAACTTTGACATATCACTACGTCTCCCCGCAAATTGAGACGGTTTCCGTACACTTTCAGCATAGAAATTACCTTATTTCTAGCATAGCTCCGCCGTACCATCTCCCCTTCCCTTTAATCCCGTCAAGCGGATAAACATTAGGGTTGTGTAACGCGTTTTAGGAGTGTTGGCGTTTTGTTTATTTCAGCTCGTGTCTATGGCTTTTCAATCGCCCTCGTCTTTGTGTATAATTTTGAAGAATTTGTATGAAGATTTAAAAAATGGCAATGTTGTAGCAACTGCAAATATTCATACACTAGGTCAACAGTATCTGACTTTTAGATTAAATTTTTTATAATCATGAATATGACACATTATTACTTTCTCATTTGTAGTTTTAAATATAAAAAAAACAATACAAACATATTATTATATATATTATTATAAAAGTATATAAATATAAGTATTCGGTGTAATTACATTACAATTTAGACATCCTGAAAACAGCTTTGTGGGTGCTAATAACTGAATTTTGAAATACTGTTATCAACTCATGTGTATCTAAAAATGTACTGAGATTCACAGGCCGTTGAATAATCTTCTTCATTGGTAAGATTTCAAAGGGATTTAACTCCAATGCAAATTCGACATGAAAAGATGAGCCCTTGATGTTTTATTTGAAATGTTCCTGTACTACCATTTAACGCAATAAAAAAATATATGTTAATAGTCTTTACGTTTGCATAAATAAATCTGATGTAAACATTTCTCACAATGACAGGGGTTTCACGTAGCGAGAGGAAAAAGAGCGACAGAATCTCGTACAAACGTTCTTTTTACATGACAAGTGAAGCGGACTGTCGTATGCTTAACACTTTAACATTGATATCGAAAGTTAACATTGAAGAAATGCAAGTTGATCATTGAAGAAAATAAACGTTTTCTATTGACGAAATACACGTTATCCTTTGAAGCATAAGAATGGTTTCATTGAAGTAACAGAAGATCAACATAGAAGAATATCTTTGAAGCCATTTTCAATTATGAAAAAATTACTGGAGTCATGGAAGACGGTCATTTACGCTTTCAAACTATATTTTTATTCATGGTTTATCACTGAAGATGTTAACTTTAATTACTAAATTAATGATTAAATATTGTATCACTGATGAAATTTAGTATTAATATTCGAGCGTATTCAAGTTTATTATAAAAACTATAACGTAAACAGAAAAAGCTATTACTATTAAAATAAAACGAATATGTATGTAATTTCTACAGAAAGAATACACGTTTTTGCATGCAAACATTATGCAACTACCCTGCTTTGAGAGCATGTCTGTAAATACTGATAGTTTATCGAAATGTACCTATAATGAAGCTCTGGTGAAAGTTAACTTAACATAGAATATTATCCTTTGAGTTAAAGTTGCATGACTTACTTTTCTCCCTCCAACCTTATGTTCAAGCTTTAAAGCAAATAAATGAACTATGAAAACTACCTCTATAATCTTCTTATGAATAAATAAAAGTTTGTGGTGAATTGTGTTATTTGCAAAATTGATACCATTATCAGAAAAAAAAAGACATTAAGCTGAAGGAATATCTGATTGTCAGTGTATATATCTGTAAACGTATATACCGTTTATTCAAGTGTCTATAACGTTTTTCATATTCTTATATGGACATTTCTTATTCTCTGAGAATATTCTTAACAATATAAGAGGCTTCTTTAGAGGACGACAATAACGCTGGAGAAGCGTGCGAATAGATATACGAGTTAGGTGTCATTGAATGAATAATTTCACTTCATTGGAGTTATTACCGGAGCCGGTGTGGCGCGCAGTACAGAAGAGAATTTATTCAGCAAGCATCCTTGAAATTCGATAATGAAATATGGATGATATGGTTTGGGATTATACTGTTTTAGAGTTTTGATAAATCTTCCTTCTTGCACGTGAGTTGCTCATCGGAAACCCATCGATAAAGTAATGATTGATTTTCGGGAAGGAGCTTCGAAAGGAGATTTGTCAGTAAGGAACGTAATGCATTTCAGAGGCTATTCGCTTAACAAGATATGCTTCCGTTCCCGAGTTATCCCAATTTATCTTCCTGGAGTTTTTGCCTGGATTTTATTTGCAATTGGTCCTTTGATGTTTAAAAAAATAAGAGAAATTCCACTTTTGCCAGGTGACGATTTCGACAATAAACATTCTACTTTGCCTAATGGAAACTCCCGCAGAAAATAGTTTAGGATGAAAATAAGATAACGTAAAGCGGGTCTTGGATTTCTAAAGTTCTTTCTTCGTTTTTCATAAATTAAAATGGAAACCTTCCACAGAAATTTATTGTTGCTTTAATTTTGTTAGCCATTCTTTATAAGATAGAATTTCAGGTTTGTGACATTCATTTCGTGTCCACAAATTCATGAAGACAATATATGCCTTTTTGCATAACCAATGATTCATATTGCTCTTTACATATGGTTATGTGGTTGTCTTGCATAATCAATAACGAGAGTTACTTCCCCTCTTATGCTTATTGCGTAATATGGCTTTGCGCGTAGATTCTTCATGCATACACTGCGACAATTATATCCTTATGATAAAAATATTATCATTGTTGGTAATTTTACTTTTAATGATAATTAATTCAAATATGGTTTTATACGGTTGTTGTATAGTTAGCGATACAAGATAATTACAAAAAAATACATTTTACTACGGTATTTAAATTTTTTAAGAATCTTATATCTACGAAGAATACATTTCATATTGTAATAATCCGTGAATTCGCCGTCGGAAAACTAGATTTAGAAAGGCGGATATTTGCGCATGCATTGAATGATATTGACAAGTTGTGAACATTATCACTTTTCTAATAATCATTTCCTCAATCAAAGTAAAAGTCTAACGGTCAATTGTTTTTTTTTTTAGAATTGGTATTTAGTAATTGCCTGAAATTCTGAGTGGTGATAACGATAAACTCTCTGTTAATTAGAAATTACTATTTCTTATTGAAGATTACATACAATACTAGCTTGAAATGAAGTCTAATAGTCTTTATAATTCGGGACAAAATTCAGTTGAAGCAAAGTTCTATAACACATCTATACTTCGAATGAATAAATTACAATATGTCTTTATTTGTCATAAAATCCACTAGAAACAATATCCTTCTTTTAACATACATGCATACGGTTTTGATGTCAATATGTTCATGGTGTACGCGTCGAAATACTACGAAGCATATTACAAATTTTTTCTCAAATAGTATTTCATTCTGCAATGTTTACACATTCCACATAAACACACAATTTACATAGGGATCAAACGAAGCAAACTTTGTGATAAGAAATGACATAATGTAAACAAGAAATAAAACTGTTACTCTGCATGTTTTCACAAACTTGGGGGAAAAAACATCAACATACATGTACGACTATAGTCTACATTTAAACAGTACCACACGCAAGAGCTCTCAACAGCGCCATAGGAAACGAAGTTCTCGTAAATCATCGCGCGATGTCGCGAGATTTCGCTCAAGTTACTGTGCTGAGTTACATATCTTGCCAAGCGATATATAATTGAACTCTTTCTAGATATACAGTTTCTGATGGTAATTCATCGGCTACCCACGCTGACTAAATTCTCCCCATACACTACAGGGGTTGAAAGCCCAAACCACCCGCCTTTCCTACTAAATCATACGTGTTATGCCTTTTTGTCTATCGCCATATTTCACTTTGTATTCCGGAGGCCTGTCGTTCCATTCCACAGACGAAATAAATAGAAAACTCATTCTTTTAGAAATAGGGACATTCTACTACATATATCACAACAAATTGTTTAACCCACCGTTTAACTGTGGGTTTTTGTGGACTCCTGATGGCCAGTGTCGCATGTCTTCCATATAGATTGAAAATTTACTCTTTTTTTCCTTCATTTAATTGGAGAGATCGCAATAAACCATGTCTACTTCTAATATTGATTTAGTTAATTATACAACACTTTGCACAGATCTTGCAGTAAAGTAGAAACGTTAAAATAATTATGAAGTGTTAAATGATTTCATGTGATGTGCGATTTCAAAGTAATCAAGTCAAATGTGAAAATAAAGCAAAACATAAAAACAAATGGTATAGGCTCATCCCAATCTCTTTATCACAGCTTACTTGTTGTATTAACTGACCTCTTTCAAATCTCCCACCTTTAGCTGTATACTGTTTGAAATCATGTGATCGATCACGTGATCGCTATATATGTAATCAATCATTTCCTGTCCGCCATATTTCATGTTTGGCCTTGTGTACACGATTACAAGAGTCAGAAATATAGGTCGCGAGCTTCTCGTAAAGACATAAGTTTTGTCTAAAATATGTTATATGGTAGCACAGCGACAGTTTATATCTTTTTAAGAGGCCAGAACCGCGATTGATAAGGGTTAGAATTCAGACGTACAATGGACTTCCTTGCATCGAAGTTTAATTTCCAATCGGGTATTTGCATTGCGTTATCGAATGGTCTCTCAAAGACCAAAAGTAAAAGATGGAAATTGTTTTATTGGGGACGAGAGGCTCTACGGTAAGCGCGGTACCCCCTCAATTGGAGGCTTTTATGGGGTAGAGGCACATAACTTTACATCAAAGGCACCGAGTTCTACCCACAATTTGTAAATAATGTTTGTAATAGAAACTTTAGCAGGTGGGTTATGTTTAAACGTGATCACACAATCACGTGAAATGTTACACCACCATTCCCACGCATACAAATTGTACTAATTGCTAGGGATAGGGGCGCGTGTTTAAAACATAATTACCTTCAGAGTGGATACTATCAGCGCCATGATGAATTCTGAAAAGTATACCTCCAAATTTTTAAGTCCTCTTTGATGGTAAATTAAAGAATTTAAGGGATTTTGATTTTTCGCTTCGATGCATCTTTTTTTATAATTGTTATCTTTTACGATTTTAACAAATCTATTCGGGTAACAGTGTTCTCTTTAGGAAAACATTCGGGTTCATGGCTTTCAATTTATTCATATGAAATAGTTTCGAATCGAAGCACGTGCGTGAATAATGGAATATAATTATGCAATAAAGAAATCACGTGACCCATCAATTATGATGATAAAATAACAGTAAAACCTTTTCCCCCGATAAGTTGCATGAGTTATGTAACTGCATTTATGACATTTGTCACATAAACACCAACTTTTAAATAAACCCAAGCTTAGGTTATTAAGCCTTGAAATTTGAGAAACCATGCTGAATTTTGAGTTCCAAACGATTAAAAAAGATCATTACTAGTGTGTAATATGCATGCATTAAAGCATAAAAGGCATGTAAAATACGACAATACGCATCAAAATGCGTATTTTGTGACCACCTTTGTTAATGCTAGATTACATTTAAGGGTAAAAGCTTACGACCTCCCCTCATAATTCAGGGACCTGATGTGCCTTTTTAACGTGTAACCCATAATTTGATACCGATGCTTACTGATAACCACTGCAAATGTAGGACTACTCCGTCATAAAAGAAAATCGGATATAACCAAGTTATAAACACAATATAATCATGATCTTAAAATTAGCTATCAGGAACATTTCAAAAGAAAAGGCCCTAAAATGGAATGGAAGATGGTTACTTTTTAATGATATAATATGACTACACGTCTGCGCATCACAGATAGTCAGTTGCCTGTTTAATGTTCGGCGACCTTTGAAGTTCTTGGTGCGAATTGCGACAAAAAATATCAGCCTATATTTTTATCGAAATCATAAAAGACAAATACCGGATTGACTAAATTTGTAATATCTTGTATCTGGTAAACGTGCTATGAAATTTGTATGAATTTATTCGAGATTTATTTGGTTTGTAACGGTTATGTGACGTTCTTGAATATTAAATGACAGTACTATTTGGATGCTGTTCATGAATGAATATAAATTTTTACAAATTACTTGCATGCAACCCAAAAGTGTCATTGGAAATTTTGTCATATCAAATATTCTTAGAAAAGTTCACAGTATCGTATTGTATTCACAAACATCACACAAATCAAATTTATAATAATATTGAAATAGGGATAGTAACACCCTATTCAAATGACATTTCTTAACGATAATTACTTTATTTTGGTGAAATTCATGTTGCAATAAAGGCAAAAAAATTGTTTTAAAAATTTCATTCAAAACATAGAGAGGTAAGGATAACAACATTTTATAAATTTAAAAAAACCCAATTACGATTACATTTCACATTTATTCGGAGATATTGAACCATATAATTGATTATTTCAAGCAATAAAACACAACGACTATGTGTTTAGGTTGCATTTGAATTTTGTTAAGTAATGTGCTTATAATTAGCAGCAAGCTTTGCGCGACAATTGAAGCTCAATTCATTGGACACACATCAATGGTAATTATGACATTTGAATAATTCTATGCTATTCAAACCACAAATTATAAACTTGAATTACATTATTCAAATACAAATTATTGTTGAAGGACCTGTACTCTTTTTGGTTTTGTCGTTAAGCAATAACTATATTTTAAAACGCATTTTGAAATATCGAAATTTAAATTTAAAAACTTATGAATTTTATTTAATTCATATATATATATTTATTTCATTTTAAACCACTTACATGCGGTAGATGTCTTTTAACAAAATTTTGTTTATGGTTATGAATAACTTATTAATACAAACTGTTAACTATTTCACATTCTGGGTTTACAAAATACAAGTAATCTATATGGAGTTAGTTATATCATATCTCCGGGGTGATCCAAACTTTAGGTTTGCTTACGATAAATCACGTTGGCCGCTAATAATTGTCAAGATAAATGGTATAGGTCTGGTCTGATAGAGAACAGGCCTTACCGCAGTAACTCACTCTCTCATGAACAGTCCATTTCAAGTGTGCTCGCTTGTAGCAATGTGAAATTTGATAAACGAATCTAATACCGATCTTACACTAAGCATTTAAATCGCCGTTTCTTGAAATATATTTTATAAACGTGTATAATATTGAATTAGTTAAAAATTATAAGATAGAATACGTGAGAAGCATTTAAAATGGTGTCGATGTTTCATATTCTGTACGTCTTTTCTTCATGGAAATGTTTTGTTTATAAATTTGTGATACATCTGTGAGAATTTCGTTTACAATATTCAGCAGCATTTAAGGAGACCAAAATAACTATGATAAACACTTTCCTAATGTGTACATTGCTGTCTTTTTAGTTCAGGATATACAATATCTTCTGCGCTTCAGGACCTGAGATAATTCCACGCCCACAGTTAACAAAGTTTCATCTATCAAATAATTTCATACTCGTTTCTTACTTTGAAGTTTGTAAAATTTTGTAAAACTAACTACTTGTGTAAAGCGTATTCGTTTAAATGCCAAAAAAGCAAAAATAAACCGTGAGAAATAAATTTTAAAATATTATTCTGTATTACTGTTAAATTTCTTAACTGTTAACTGAAATAATAAATAGCGATTATTTCCTGGGAAATCCTGTAGTGTATTTTCGTTTTAACTAACGGGACCTAAACTTTTGTTTATACAAGGGAAATGAATAATTAACAATATTGACAACGAGGAAACCATAGCAGTTAGGCACATCACTGTAACGTGAACAATAAATTAATTGTAAGAATCTTTGAGATCGGACTTTTATTTCCCCCAAGTTGGTTTTATTTCCCCTAGCATTCTGATAAAGCTGGGTTTAAAAACTACAAGCGCCACACTCACTAATTTACGATTATTTAAGATGTAATCTATGATCTTTACTCCGGTTTTTGTATTAACTAATTTAATTTGCTTTCCAATCAATTACGATCTAAAGGAAATAATTGGGACTGACTTTTATTAATTGTGAGAGAGCGTCCACATCGGAGGTTTTATATGAAAATGACTGTTAATTAGAAATTATTTCAATCTCAAACGAGTTTGACTCTTTAATTTAAAGTGCCCAACATGTAAGGTAATATTTGAAAAAGGTGCAAATTTTTTATGGTCTTATGACATAACTGTTAGTAAAATATATTTATTCAGGCAAATTAACTGTTATTTTTTTGACAGTATGGGACCTTATATGAGTTGATTGCCATTAGTTTGTACGTACAATGTACATGTATGACATTGTTTTACTTTACATTTTCAAGGATATATTTTAAGTAAATTTGTTCTTTTCAATCGTACATGTGTTTATTTTTCAAATTTGTTTAATCACACTCAATGATACAATGTATATATTGAAAGACAAGGACGGATAAAACATACACAAGTAAAACATTTATCACCCAATCAAATCAAATTAAGAAAGTGTTTAGGTTAAATGTTACTTGACGTGATTTTATCAAAATAACACATTCATCTCGTGCATCGTGTCAATTTCATGAACATCTGTTGTTTATTTCAGGAAAACAATCAATTCTAAAAATAGCATAAAATCACTCGTAAGCAGAAACCTATTAAATAACTGTGAAAAAAATAATGTGATTACTAGAATAAGTAATGATTTTACATGGAAATTAGCAGTAAGTAGAGCATAAACAGAGATTTGTAACATATTGTTTTGCTACTATACTTATTCAGTTTCATATGAAGTCGTACATTTATGTCGTAGCATTGTGTTTTGTACAATTCAATCTCATTAAATGTATTTAATAATGTGAAAAGACATTTGAAGGGTATTTTATGAATCTGTAGCATACATTGTAAAGTTTAGATGAATCAAGAATTGTTGACAAAAAATAATGAGTATTAGGTATTTCGTAAATGCAAGTCAAGTGTCTGGTTTAAATATTTATGAGAAGTACTCTAACAGATTTTAAGATTCATAAAATTACGATTCATTTTTAATACATTTGATGATGGAGACAAATCCATTTCGAGTTGAAATATTAGTGTATGTTTTTTTTAAAGTTATTTCTAACAATAATGAGAATTGTTAGAAAATCAACAACAAAATAATATTCATATTGAGAAAACTAATCCTTTAAACTAAATCGTTATGAAAAATTTGAAAATTTGATTTAATGTCCATTCTTTAACAATCAAAACAATTTCAAATTTAAAAAATGTGAAATAATGGCAAGAAATTTCAAATTTACATCATATAAACTTGGAATTAATTCATTTCCTATTAAATGAAGCATATCGATTTATATTACTCGTGTTAAAATGTCAAGCTGCCTTCCAATTGAAATGTTGATAATACAAATATCATATTTATAAATATTCATGATCTGATTGACCGATATGTTTTTGCTGCTCTAAAAAAAATATATATATATATATTTGGAACATCTGCTTCCGACAGTAAATTAGGATCGGGTTGATGCTATATAGCTTATCTAAATGTGGGAATCGTGGGGAAATTTAATCATATGCTACTTTTGATATTGACATTACTTGGCATATATTTTCATATATGCATTGTACAAAGTGTTCGATAACAACTGTTTACCTTGGCTGTTTGTTTGAGCGTAGAAAATTCATTTAGCTTAAGAGTTTTATATTGTTGCGTTAGAAGTGACATTTTGGTCTTCGAATTGTATTTTACGAACAATTTTCTTTCGTGGCTCCTCCCAAGAAACGGAAGACAATGCCATAATTGTGATTTAGATAGAAATATTTATTATTCCATTTTACTAATGGAAGCCACATCAGCTCTGGGCTAGTATTTATGCTCTCACTTTTCGTTACACTATTATCCAAAAGTGCCTTGTTGTCTCCGTATCGTGAACCTCCTTGCATATTCAATGATATATTTTTTCATTGCCCCTTTGCGATTTCTGCAAAGGGGGAATACTTTCTTGTAAAGAAACAGGTTCGATCAATGGGTTTAACAAAGACAAGGGCTTGATTTAGGAATCTGGTTTGGGGGATCTTCTGTCTCCTTCACCAAAATGGATCACATATCTTTGGCAAAGCCCTTTGAAGACGAGCAGTCTCGATCAAATTTTTCAATTACGTGCGGTATTTATGTGTCATTTTTTGCGCTATGAGTGTCATAAAACGGGCAATATTCTCTTTTATATGATTAATCAGGACAACAGTTTATGCCCTTCCTCACAGTCTTTGAGTAATTAGTCGCGTCTCATGCACTTTCAGGGGAGTCCTGTAAGATGGGACGGGACACTAAATTTCATTTCTGAAACAAAAAAGTTATGGGAACTTGGGAGACGCCTGAAATTATATGTTCGCTGAGGGGATAAAAGAGTACGAATTCCATTCAAAAAGGTACAAGTTTTACTATTCAAGACTGCATATTGGTATAAAGAATTTGAAATTTGAAGTTGGATTAAAATGGCAGTTTTTCCAAGATATGAGGGTTCCTGTGGTTTCATTGCGAACTTCTGGAGTTGAGCTAAGATGACATCCCATAAACTAACGACCTTTCTTCCTTCAGTGATAAGACAAGGAGAGGCTTTTATGCTGCTTTTATTCTTTGCCGAGTGTGAGCAAAATATCCCTTCATCATATTAACAGAGTCATAAATGATTTGATGGTCCTCGCGCTAGGTGCCCTATCATCCCATTGCCGTGGTAAAAGTTTTACACGCAAAACGATTTAGAAACGATTCCGTATGCAGTTAAAGCCTAACACCTATAACACATAAAAGCTTCCCCGAATATAAGCTTCCGTTTGTGGATTAGGCCTCAATAAGATCTCACTACTGATAGATTCATGCACTTCTTTTCTTACCTTCTACTTATTATCATTGGAACCAGATCAACACACATACAGAGCTGAATCTTTCTTTGAAGATATGCGGATTCAAGTGGGCCCCTCTTCGAGACGGAAACCAATGTACTATATGATTTTTGCCTCCACGGTTGACATGGATACATAATAGGAGTGATTCTCGTGGCTCCATTTCAAGTTACAATCATTCCATTACAGAACACAAGAATGGACTTTATGTTATGGACAGGTTCATTTCTGTATATGCGGTTTTTATTTATGGCTTTGACATTGTCCGATATTATTTTTGTTACTTGAATCACTAATTACCACATAGCGGAGACGTCAGTTTTAAAGATAAGTGATTCGGCTGACTGATGCAAGTCTCTATCTCGGTTATGTATTACTACGCCATGGGTCTTTAAGTCAAACGTGATGCACTTGAAGATTTGAACGTTACAGGGCGAATATTCACATGTTATTTTTGAAAATGTGTTTTTGATTAGGACCGCGAAATTATTAACATCAAGAATGGATTTTTTGAAGAGCTACATAAATTTGATTTGCAATAATTACATTGCTAACACTTTTTCTCGTATGACATAAAAAATATAGTTTATTGATTGTTAAATGCATATTTTATATTGAATATTAGGTACTTTTTATTAGGTGACTTTTACTTAAGGATTGTCATTGTGCAACAGATTATCAATATGTTGCAGTTACAAGTTGTTGTTTTTTACATTCAACAAATGATTAGAAAGCATTGAACACTTATAAAAATATGTTCATGCTGTCAGTGTAATGTTCCTTTTTAGATTATAATCAGCTTTCTAAAATATATCTTTAAATTGGATTAATGGTACAAGTTGTATATTTTATCAAACAAATATAATGGAAAGTATAACAAGCAAAATAAACAAAATATTGGACATCATGAAAACATTGACACTTTGTTTGCTATGATACATTACATGATTGCATTGGAGATCTAAAAAAGTTATTTCAAATTAAAGAATTGCAGAAATTAAAAAAATATTTTGTTATCTATGGTGTTTATTACATACATAATAACAAGTTTTTAAAAGAAACATATTTAAAGGATTCACTGCTGGAAAACACGTCATTGTCAAGAATTACATAATGATTGCAGTATATTTCTCCAAATACAAGTTGGCATGCCCTGTGACTATAATGGTTGGTAAATTGAGATGATGAATATTGTCAATATCTTGATGATGCTGTGTTTATCATATGCAAAGTATGGATGATATTTCCTATTCCAACAAACAGATGTGGTGATAAATGAAAGAAGATATCTGTAGATTGACTATCATTATACAGCTTATTCTCCCTTTACAGAGATGGCTGTGGAAAGATCACGAAATAATGGCTATTAACTGCATCGCCATAACATATATGCATTAGTATTTTTTATAAAGATACAATCAGTATAATGTTTGATACAAGGTGTTTATTTCGATATTCGAGGAATTCTTCAAGTAACATATATAAGGCTAAGATGCATGATGAAAAGGGGGAGGGGGGATGTTTGTTGGTATTGTCATCTATGAATAGGTTCCTATTGTTTAGTTAAATACCGTTGTTATCAATACCGTGGTTTCTATTTCTTAATGCTTATAAACAACCCGTTAATATATTTATAGTTCTACTTACTCGCCCTTGTAAAACACTACAGTGGAATATCAGTACGGCAATATTAAACTAGTGTAAAACCGCTGCACGTATACACACAAGTACATGCTATTTTGACGTCACAAGGTTAGCCCCGCCGTCACAATGGCAGCCAAGTTGCGGAAACTGTAGTTTCAGCATACTGTCGGTAATAATGCTTGTTCCAAATGGGCAAGTAATAAACCGAATATTAAAATTTCCTTCCATTTAATACTATTTTTATCAAATCCGTGAATGATTTGGTATCCCTTTGGTATCAAAATCGTTTTTCTCTTTTATACTAAATCATTCACTCGTTTAAAGAAAAATAGTAGTAAATGGAAGGTCGTTTAGTATCAACTTTATATTGAATTCGTATTCAAACGAAGATATTTTGATTCGATGTGTGACAGGAGAGTTTAATTATCCTGGCGACATCATTCAAGATTCAGAATCTAGAATAATGAAGAATACTCTAATCATTTCGATTGAAGTTTGAACAAACAACCACTGTTTTCTTTCCTCGTGTGTGAATTGGTCATCTGCTCAATTGGAAAAAACAAAAGTAAACATTTTGATAAAATTATCAAGATATGACGTCTGAGTTCATATTATTTTTTTATCATTGACGTAACTTAAATTATTTCATGGCATAAGAGAGACTAAAAGTAAACCTTCAAATAGTTTGCAAAGTTTCCGTAAGTTCTCCTTGAAATTTCACCAATGTGGGAAGCACAAGACAGAGCTCAGAAAACACCAACACTCTTGATTTGAATCATGTGTCGTTGTTTTGGATGAAACACTCAACTTGTGAAAGTTCGGATGATCATGCATGGGCTTCTCATGAACGTTCGAGTGAAAACAGGTGTCTCCATGACCAAGAGGAACATTAACCGATATTAACCACCGTACCACATCCAACTTATATTGCTCATTTGAATTTCTACCTTTTTCCGAAAATCTCGGAGGACTCCATTTTATGTTACAACTCATGCTTTGAAAAAATTAGATCCTAGCCTGAAGCTATTAAAATGAGCCAATTTTCAGAAAATGCCAATTGGTTCATACCGGCAAGAGTTATTGCCCTTTTGGGATCGAACAAGTGACCTTGCCACCCAAGAGTTCTTCCGTGGAAAGCAATGTCTGACGACCTCGGGTGGTCTCCCTTTTATCTAACTGTGGACCGCTAATGAGAAGTCACGCTGCGAGGGCTGATTGCAGAAAGCTTGAATCATGGTTTAGGTGATGGAGTTGGGCATGATTTATAAAGATTAAAACCCATGCTAACAAATATGAGTAGGCCACACACTTGTAATGTCCCTTATAGGTGCTGGATACTATTTGCGTTGTGTGCGGGTTTGGAATGAACTCCGAGAGACATACCTCTTTAATAAACCTACCGTTAGGCACTTACGTTATTGTGTAGGAGACGTAAAAGCAAGCTTTCTCGGCTAGTATCAGAATTTCATGCTGTGCTTATTCCGACTCTGATAAATGTTAAGCAAAGCACAGAATTCAGTGGAATTTTCAATACAGATTTCTTCTCATTTATAACAGTTTTGAGGAAACTATTGTTCTGTCAGATATAGAAATTGCAATAATAAAGCTGAGAGGCTAAAAACCATCGTTATGTAAAACGTCCGTTGTCTATTTTTCCTTAATCTATTATCAAATGTAACACTGGACTGCATGAAAACCCCAACAAATTCTGTAAGACATGTAAGACATGACATAATAGTTTTACAGAATCAAACCTATCTGCTAAGCAAACTGATAATGCCAAAATAAAAGCTTAAAAATGGAACTGAAAACTACTTAAAGTTTAATCATACCATTTTATGTCATTGTAAAAGTTCATGGCCAGTTTATATGACTGGGAAAGAAACGCAATCAGTGAATTCTGATATTGTCATTAATGCGCTTTTATTTGTCGAGCTGATTTTATTATCCCAGCCAGGACTCTCTTATAAAACTGCAGACTTCAAAGCGAAGCATTTTCACTGCAGTTAGCTTTCCAGGGGAAGAGAGCTTATTAGAACCAGCTTGCTTATGATCACTTATAACGCATGTTGTTAAAGTGGCAATCAGTCAAGAAATGGAAGTCGCGACCACACTTGTAGAAATTGAAATGGGAGATAACTCTTTCAGTTTTTGATATTCCATGGATGTGTGTATTTCGTTCTAACGGATGAATTCAGTGAGCCAAGTGACTTATGTAAATATTCAGAATATTGGTGATACATAATGAAGCTACCTTTGATGTTTTTGCAAGGTAGGATTCATGTTTAGTCTCCTTCATTAGGAATGAATGAAAACACATTCTAAGTTTTATTGATTCTTGCTTAAACACAAAATTTTAAACTCTTTGCTTAATAGAAATTTGATTTATTTTTGTCGATATAAATACAATATGTTTATATGTAGAAACTAAAAAGTGTTTCGTAAAATTTCTATTATTTCTATTTCGTATAAAGAATCATTCATGGTATCCATCATCTGTCATGTGCAAGCTTAATCTAATTATAAAATGCTTAATCTAATCACGGACAATGTCAGTCATATTCTAAACATATTTTCTATGGTTTTCATTTAGGTTATTTCTTATACTTTTTTACTTATATGTCACGAAAATGTCATATCATTATTTTAAAACAATTAACAACTTCTTACACCATAGTGGCTACCCGGTTAGCGTGGTTAAACTTATCATGGAATGAAGCTGTTTTCGTATACGATCAGGATAACATCCCCTAAGAGATATAATGTTTTCGCATTGCGAGAATGATGGTTGTATTAAACATTCTACATTCAATTTTCGTTTTCTTTCAGAGAAACAAGTATGTGGTGGTGATTATATGGAACACACCCTCAATGTCCGACGGATTCAAATTGTTACTTCCGAACACGTAAGTGCATTATTCCACTTAAATATCTCGGAATAAATCAATCGTTTCGAAATTGAAATAACGATGTCGTTGTTATTTGTTGAACGGAGCCAGTTATTTGTGGAAGAGATAGATTCCACGACAAGTATTTTATTAAAAAACCAAAATAAATTTTGAAAGAGAAACTTTGTTTAACATCAAAGAGTTATTAAATAAACGCAAAGTGAATCAATAAATTTTCAGCAATGTTTTTCTTCGAAACGAAGCAAATTTGAAATTAAAAGTAATTTAGATTTTTTTAGGTTTAAAAAATAAACTTTTCTTATATCATAGTTGTAAAATTTTATGAAAAACATTATAAAGGATACGAATTTATTGGGATATTCTTTTAAAAATGAACGTTCATTTGTCTTTTGATTCTGTTTTTATCTACATTTTCATATGATACAGTTATTTTGATGAAATAATTATTTCAGATTTTCTTTCTATTTACATGTTGACTATGGGTAATTTTAGATATTTAAAAGAGTTAACTTTAATGAATAGCAACAAGACAATTTCCACGCAAATGTGAGCGAAAAAGTCAACATAAGAGAAAAATTTAGATTTGCGTGACAATAATTTCAGCTTAATTTGTTGTCAGTGAACGTTATATTGCGATCGGATGTCTCTTGTTTTGATTAAAGAAAGCTCAGATATTAACACCTAGTATTGCTTTATCCGCCTGAACAATAGCATGGTTTCCACTCTTTAGTTCTTGGTCAGCAATAAAGTTTTTACGATTGATAAAACCGATAGTTTCAAACTGCGGAGCACCAAGCAAAACATTTTCCGATTGGCGGATAGGAAAACAAAGAATTGCAGAGGGGTGTAAAAACTAAACAATTCATGTTCTATTGTCCGTGGGTTGGTCAAAGCATTGGTCATCAGGGTGTAAATGTCATCAGGTAACTATCCATCTCCTTTGTCCAAATGTCCAAAAGAGGTCAAAGTCGAAAAAGCCTGGGACCTTGTCTTAAATTTTATGTCATTTTCATGGCGTTTCTTCCATCATGGCGTCTTCGTTAATGAAACAAAATTGCTAGAAATCCAACCGACCATATGGCTTCAAGAGGTCATAAAATGACCATTTCAAGAAGAATTTCAACGGTGTAACCTCTAATGAAGCCAGCGCCTTTGCCCAATGTTCTGCTCCAAGATGAATTACGTTCATTTGATATCTACAACTTCCCTTTCTTTAATGGGTAAAGTACTGTTCTTGCATAATCCGACAGTAACTCCGTGGACATAAAACTTTTATCCATAACAAACTTTGAGTTACGAGCTTAATCTTCTTTCCGATGTCTTTAGGGAGTGATGATACCCCGTTTTAGTGACTCTTACATTGACTTCCACACCGGAAGACGGTTTTAGTCAAATATTTACTAATTTGGAGAAAACTAATTCTACATGTTATTATTGGATAATCTCTACGATAACAGTGCCTTCCCGTAATTCCGGACTCTTTGTTTTCCTCGGGATTCGTTTGTTGAAATGAGGCCGTTTACGAAGAATTTTTTTAAGTCTATGTAAAATTTAACCTAAATTTAATTCATATCTTGATAAGCAAAGTTGTTCTTGTTTTTATTTTACAAATTCATTTAATTACAGCTACAAAGAAATATGTGGATTTCGTATTGATTCCGATTGTAATACTTCAACTGCACTGAAAGGATTCAACCGTTGAGTAAAATATTCATATCTAAACTTATTGAGATAATTAGTTCAGCGTTGAAAGTTCTGGTAAATTTTTCCTAATCGACAAGGTTTTAAGTGTATTCTGAATGACTTTATAAGAAAATAAATTATTAATGTTTAACACTTTTGCGAAAATATACAGCAAGGCAAACTGAATGTTGGGTCTTTATCTCCATCGCTAGTTTATATTAATAATCATACGATGATTTCCAAATCGACGATTTCGTTAAAAGCATACGATACGTAATATCAAAATTAAATTTTCAAATTAGCCACATGATGTTTCTGTATTATATCGCAAGTTGACATTAATATAAATGCGTAGATTTCTAAATCGTATTTTTCTTAAAACTATATTATACGTTTTCTAACTCATATCCAAAATCAACTTACAAATGAGCCCGATTCCAATGAAGGTAATGAGATATAATCGTGTCTTCTAAATCTTAATTTTAACGAACTGTGATATGCTGAATAAAATGTATATTTTTTTAACATCTTGTACGAATCAACTCCGCTTTTGCTAAAACCAAGCTGCTGATTCTAACGTGACATCATTAATTGTATGAAATATTAGTACAGAAATTAAGAATACATTTTTAAAAAACACACGATGCTAAAGATTTCATGAATTAGATTTGGCATTACATATTATTGGAAGAGTCCGGGAACTCTGCTTATATATTTTACAAGTAAAACATTTTACTCTTGACTTTGCCCGCAGAGAATGACTAACGTTAACCTGCATACAATTAATAGTGTACACATTAAATAAACTTATTACGCATTCCTAATACGTTTCATATGCTTAAAATTCCTTAGTAAATTCATAATGTTTAACATTTGTGATCAGTAGAGCAATCCTTGATTAGAAGCTGCCATGTCTTGTTGTATTCAACTTGCTCACAAATCATTTTTAAAATACATAAATTTACTGATTCTGTCAGCATAAATTTGCATATACTTTATCATAAACTTTCGTTCGATTTCTCTATACCCTGGTTGAATCATTATATGCACATACTTGAAGTATGATTATATTAACTGCAGAATGTAAAAGATATGATTAATGTAAATACATGTATCCATGGGTCGCTTTAAGAACATGGGAATTAAACATTAATTCATTTTTAAACTTTGAATAAACATCAGAAATATCCTATATTAAATACACATGTTACATTTCTCTGACAAATCATACCAACTAAAATGTCAAGATGTGACATTTTAGGTCGTATAAGTCAACATGATCACAACGATGTTCAACTGTTGATATAGATTACAAACACAACAAACCAAGAGTTGTAAATATCATCCTTGCCGTTATAAATGACCAAAATACATTGTACAAGAAATCTGGTACCCTTTTAACTAAAGGATCATCACCGAGTCGTACATGATTGATCCTAATGATTTATTCATGAGATGGTACTGTCCTTTCAAGAGTTAAAGTGCTTCGAACCAACTGATTGATTTCTTTAGCTTGATTGATCATGTATATTTATTACTATTCTCATCAGAGAGACAAGTTTTAATGGTTGATGCTTGAGAGATGTGATGCTTGTGTGACTGGTCCTTTCACTATTGTCATAACGCCGAAGTAAAATTAACCAACGAAATGTAAATGTATGCATTAATTGTGATTGGTTCATGCATATGACATTAAATAAAGGGGCGGGGGATTAGGTGCACGTGTCTTTTGAAGAACGTACTTCAACGGCACTTAAAATACGCCCACAAATAATATTCATATATTTTGTTTGAAATGTTTCTTATTTTTTTGGAGAATTTTATGTAGTTTAAACGTAATACCTAAATCATACAATTTATCAAACCGTTAACAAACCTTTAGAAATTGTGTCAGATATCCTGCTTAAGAAAAATCCTTTTCTCGTTATTTTGAAGACTAAAATCGTAACAGCAAATAAGCTAGATAAGTGTGGTCCATTCAACTGATTCTAAAACTTTCATGTGTCGGATCTGATTTGAACGTTCATTACTTTTACTAAATAAACTGGGGTTTGTTGTCAAATGAAAAGTTATCTCTTTTTGTTGTAAAGTAATGTAGAGATAACAGAATAAACATAGTCGACTGAGTAATGTCCTTTCATAATCAAATAACCTTCATCTCATTCAAAACATCTATAATAGTATTGTAACGATATGGGAAGGAGGGGGATGGGGTGGTATTATGGTCTTAAAATATGGCAAAAAGCATGCCACAATAACGGTTTACTGAACTATAACTAGATTTACAGGGTATTTTTAATTAATGCAGAGTCATCGATTTCGTGTAAAATCCTACACAAAATTAACTTTATAATTGAAGTTAACCTCTAACCAAAAATTGGATGATCATATAATAAAGTAAGGTTGCTCTATGTTGTAATCCAGGTACGGTTTAATTCACTAATGCCATTATAGAATATCGAATAACGAGATATTCATATGCAAAATAAAATACCTAAGACAATATGCCTTCTTAAAGGAGCATTTCATCACCACATCACGTGATGTTTAACCTGCAATATCCTTCATCACGACGAAAATATTATTTACAACCATCACGAACTGATCAACTTTATTGGTGGAATATGGTATCAGTCTCCATAGAACCCAAGAAGTAAACATAATGTTGTAAATTGTGCGCAATATATGACGTCATGAATGTGAAAGCATGCATAAATATTACATTTTGAGCAAGTTTCTGGAAGCAGAGTACTGTAGCCTAAGAGTCTAATTTTTCTTCTTTGAAGTTGAGATCCTTTTTTGCATGGCAAGTAGGGACCATTCCTTATCTCAAGTTTTATACCATCAATGATAAAGAGTGTCCCTTTACTTTGAGCAATAAATGCTCCCTGCAGCCATTTTGAAGAACGCATCGGTCTGATTTATATGGCTTTGTTTAGAGGCCTGCTATTTCATCATGAGCCTCAAAACACACTCCTGAGCACGTGGCTTCTTGTTTTGCTTTGTTAAAAGATTTTGTCGCTAACCGGCGTAGGGTTTAGAAGATTGTAAGTTTCTCCTGCGCGATAGAGATCAGATCAGGGCTCTAGATATTGTCAACGTTTGGCTCAGATTTTGTCCAAAACGCTAAGGTACAATTACAGGCCTATTATCCTTCTGCCGTCGTAGTGGCTACACAAGGGTGGCTATCTGTTTCACTGACATGTTTTCATCGCTTCAACTTTTCCACAAAGACTAAAATGATTTTACAGTCTGCATCGCTTTATTGGTGTTTATCGGTTTAGATAATGATATAGTCTTGATTTTTTGAGCGCACAAATATACCTCCCCTTCTCCTAGAGTAAACGTTCAAAGGGATGGGGTGGAGAGTGTTGACGTAACATTGTCTAAAACGGGGGTTTCTTAATCCATGATGTGCGGATATAATCATTGGCACTTGAGGGTCTTCACTTGATCATGTGCGAATATGAAGTTCTCTTTTACAAAAGAGGAAAATGCCCGTAGCTCGGGGAACAAGTTTTTCACAAGAATTAGGTGTTTTTGTCGAAACAAAGACACGTTATTTGACAAAACATTGATCTAACCGTCGTTAGTTAATATAAAGCATGACATGATTTTTATGTTTATATGATTTTTTAAAAAGGGCAAATAAAAAAACGACGGATTGAAAGATTGAAAGTGATTTCTATATTTTCCTGATATATTTTTCATTTGACTGGCCAAACCTAACGAGGGTGTTGAGACCCCAGTATTGCAGTTTATTTTTATTTTGCCAACAATAAACAATAAAAGATCGTAGGAACTCTAGATTTGATATTTTACGAACGTTTCAAATCTACCACTGTACACTGGAAAATGAATTGATGTTCATGGTTCAGTTTTATTTTATGAGTTCTAACCTCTCCGTGAAAGTAGTTACATATTCAGCTCATGACTAAAATGTACATTGTTCTAGAATAGTATATTCCATCATTTAATACTACTAAGAATAACACCAATGAAGTAACTCTACTTTACTGAACATACCCCTCCTCTACTATTTTGAAAGAATGTACAGCAATCGCTTCAGCAACAAGTATAAACTTACACAATTATACCAGTTTGAGTTGCACCATTCAAACCGTTTATAATGTACAAATGATGAACATGACATAGGCGACATGACAAACAGGTAGAAGCAGACATTAAAACCCAATTTAACAACACTATGAATTCTATTTCTCCAATAACAAAGATAAAATTCTTACAGTGTTTATTTAAGAATATCGCCCTCGGTCTTAAAGACATCATACAATAGGATTTGAATATCTATAATGTTTCCTGAAATGAAAGTATGTTTCAATAATTGTATCATCGCTCTGGTTAGCAACAGTGAGGAAAATAATTAATTTAGATGCACTACTAAAACAATAATATCTATGAAAACTAAATTTTCATCAAATTTGTCAAGTATATTGTTTTTATATGTGATGCTAATACGGCAGTGTTGCACAACGTTTGTGACAAATTCAAACCGTTTATCAAGCTGCAGGAGAAAGGTACTTATTTGATATTAACCAAAAAAAATATCTTATTGATATATCAATATATTTAGTCGGTTACAATACCTTTTTTACATCAACTTGTGCATAATTTGATATGATGAATTTTATAAACGAATAGATTGAATGCAACCGTTGAAATAAAACGTACATATATTTATCAGTTGTTTGTTATCGTGTTTCGTACAGTCAAGTCTCATATAGAGAGTGGGTTTAACCACCCTGGAAAATTATGAAGGAATGTTCATTACGAAACGACGAAAATCTATTATGTTTTTGTGCTTGGTATACCATATATGTGAACGTTCCAATGGTTTGTTTTGTTCGTCAAATAGGTAGTTTGTTCTTTGGACAAGTAAGGTTTGTGCCAGGTATCTCATTTAAAATGCGCTATATAGTGGTAATTGTCTATACATTAAGCAAAGCATGTAAATGTAGCTGTTTGAATATATTAAAACATGGTTGTTTCACAAACCTCATATATAGATTCCAGTTTCTTAATTTTCTAAATCACTTATGATAAAACAGCTTTCAATAATCTACTTGTGAAAACGTAATGTTTTGGACTTTTTAGAAAATGTTGACATCTCATGAGATAAAGGGTAATCAATATTCTGTAAAGTATATACACATTTACTCTTATAATATCTGATAAATATAACGGAAAAGTGTGCATTTTATGGACACATTGAATAATAATCGTATCATGAAATTTAAGAGGTTTTTAAATATCATTTACTCTTTATGTCATAGAATATAATGCATGTCGTAATAGTAACACCTGAATTGTGTGACATAATACTGTGACTCTTTCTAAATTATAATGCTAACATTTTGACATTATACAACACTCCATGATATTCAATCATGATATGTGTCCGCACTGTTAATTTACCTGATAATCACCACAATATGATGGTTGTTTAAACATTATGAAGATATGAATATGAACACACTTAACAACATACTCAGAAAAATAAGAATTTTTTATGCGCTTTAAATATTCGAAATACTATATATATAGCGAATTTATTATCATTTCTATTGAGCTTAACTTGAGTGATTCAAAGAAAAACAAATCCCATGTGTCTTATTCCAACATAGATATTTTTCATTTCTTGTTATGAAACTACCACTATATCGTTATTATAAGATTATTATATCGATAGCAAAATCACCTTTCACAACATTTTAAGTTTTTATGAAACATAAAAACGATTTCAGCCCAACTTTATTTGAATATGAGAAACCGAATGACGTTGGAACATATTTCTCGAATGGTTATGTTTTCAGGTAGAGTTTTATGTTGTAATATTTCCTTTGTATTACCAAGATGTGACGTACTTTATGTCTGATATCAAATTTAATTCATGTTTGAACAGAATACCCCTATAATGAATATAGTGATTAACTTAACCTTTCGCTTCTTACCATATTTTGTTTCAGATGAGAAAATGTCAAGGGCTGTATTCAAATTAAACATTGTCGTGTTTTTAAGAGCTGAGCCCAATAAGAGAGTGGAATTTTTAAATCAATATGAACTAGACATTACAAATAAGAAATTGAAATGCATTAGCGCTAATCATTGAAAATAATATCTTAAAAATTAAATTAAAAATTTATAAAGCAATTATTTCATATCAACAAATTATTAAAAGAATGCATATAGGAGTTTCGTCTTAAACCTAAAGGCACAGGAATCATGCACGGAGAGAACGTTGAATTGAAAAGAAACTTGCATATCATATAGATAGCAATGTGAAAAATAAATACAAAGCAGATATAAAACAGTGGAATGAAGAGGTAAAGGATTAAGAAATGAACGATGAAAGGAGCAAAATAAGACGGAGATTGGCGAGGAAGTGGAACAGATGAAGAAGAAGTAAAAGAGAAGAAGAAAGAAAATGTTAAAATCAAATTTTAAGAATAAGATTAATTCTCATTGAAACATATACAACATTGACTATCATACAACATTACATGACGCCCTTGCTTTTGAAATGACCTTTTTCATATTGTATTGTTGTACACAGTCTTATGTGGACCTTTTTATCTCTCAATCTTATATTTTGAATAAATTTCAGAATTTAAACAAGGTCATAGAAAAACATTGTAGCACATTTGATATCTCAAACATGGTATCACGTGATGGTAAAAATATGCTCGCGAATGGCAATCGCTGCACTCTGCATACATTGCACATGTATACATTGCCGTCGTTTTAATGCTGCTCTACAAATCTTTACGTAAGATAATGCATTAAACACAAGAAATATCGACATTGCCTTCATATTGAAAACAATAAAGATCATTACATTTATCCGATAAGAGTATGTTTTCAACGTTAAAGCATACAATACAGCGTGCATTGATCACGCTTAATATTTCATCACAGATGTCTGAAAACACGCACCACACTCTAATCTCGACATGGTCAATTGGCATTTTCATTCCAACCCAGATTCAGTATGGGAACAAATCCCTCAGAGCAATAAACAGCGATGCTATAAGATAAGGTAATCGGAGAAATGAATGAACAGGGTTTTTTTTAATCAATTGATAAATTTCAACCACAATGTCAATCCGATTTCCACGAAGGTTTACCATGTTAATCCCGTGGTCGACCAGTGAACAGATTGGAGTTTCAAGATATCATCAGATCACTCAACCGTAGCAATCAGAGCATTGTCTTCCCTCACATATGAAATTTGGTTCATGTTACGTTTCGAGTGCAATATTGGATTCTGGTTGCTTTCAAATAATCTAATTACGAAGACGCTTCTTGTTTGTCCCATGCCGAAAACAGAATCTACACCTTAAACACTTATTGAAAGCAACCTTTGAAACATTACTACACTTACATATTCATTTATACTTATATAATCTGAACATACTTTTGATATTATATGCTGAATCCACATAATAGACGTTAAAATATATATAACACATCTGATTTGTTTGTATGATAATTTTGTAATATATATTATTTTGATAACACTTTTAAAATGGTGCATAACAAATATGAGTGTTTGATATATAATTGTTTGTTTATTATTTCGATACGTGATTCTTAAATTTAAAAAACTTTCGATAAAAAACATACTTCCTTTTAGATTTTTTACCCATCTGGTAATATTTCATGTCAAGTTTTAAATGAATCCTATTAACTACGTATGTATTGGAATGCCTGCTAATATGCAGTAACATTTTACGGCCGCTTTTATTCGAATTTGTTTTCTCCACCATAGAGCTCATATAATCTGCTATGTTTTACGTCACGCAAATCCTTGATTGCATCTTGGGAACACGGTTACCTGGTCATTGTTGACCAAAAGTGAGTTCAAACAATTGCAAATGATATACTTGTCTCTTGCATTTTCATGTTCTAAGGGTTTCATTGGTGTATTTCTCATATTGCCTAACTGAGGATAAAAAATATTCCAAGAGAGGATGGTGGTCTATTATTAGTGCGAAAGTGAATTTCCGACTGCCATTTAAACATCGTCAAAGTTCGTTCAAAAGCAAGGCCCGAACATGACACTATTAATCATTACCTAGATGTAATGGCGGTATTCTCCCACCTTGTAACATTTAGTTTTACATAATTACAAAAATTTCCTCTTACGTCATAATTTTAACAACAATGAAATTAACGATTGCATAGTTACTGTAATAGACGCTTTGTTCTACCGTACACTGTTTTCTGATATCTGTTTTCAGTAAGGTCATAATAATCAACGGGGTTTCGTTTACAAACATAGGCATTTAGATCTCTTCTTCTACAGTCCAAATGGCACAAAAATAATGGTACTTGAATGTACCTACCGAAACAGGTACATTTATGTCTGCAATTCATACACAGGGAGTTTTTTTCTTTACAACTTTCGACGTCTCTATAAGCAATATCAATGATCTACGTTCCATGGAAGGTCCTCAACTTTGTTTGTCACAGGAAAACACTTTTTACCACAGAATATTTATTGGCTACTCGAAATGATAAAAAGGAATTATAACTTCAGACCACTAAGATCGAGGGAAAATAAAAATAGATTTAAAGCTTGAAGACTGGTACAGAGGGAAGATTGGCACCGGTAGTTCAAAGGAATCGGGGGAAGGGAAACTTCAGGCGATTTGAGCTCAGAATAAAGTTTTCCTATAATTCGCTAACTGTGATGCTGAAAATGCTTAAATTTTCTTCCCTTTGATCTTACTGACTCTAATGGATTAAACTAGAGTTTGGGCCGGTGCCATTTTTCAAAGAATCACCTTAGACAGCGCATTTCTGTAAATCACAACAGTCTTGGCATAATAGCGGTTATATTGCACAAGGACAGTAAAACTTGAATCGACTTTGCTGCATCACAGATTCCTTGGACCACGTCTGAGATAACCAATCTGCCTCGTTCTCATAATGACGAGCCTCGTTCCTGGATCTGATCAATCAGGTTTCGACAAAACGACGCCAGAGGGCGCTAGGAGTGACCTCCTTCCGGGGTATCAACCTTGTTAAGAGAATAATTATCTCTTTTGTCAAGAGAGGTCGTCACTTTCTTCCACTCCCTGTGTTTTATCTTACATTTTCAACGATCGATGAAGTCCGATGAGTTACCTCCCTTTATATTACTTTCCTAATAACAACTTCAACAACTTGCGAAACTATAAATCGTCACTGAAGAAGATTTCACAACTGATCATTACGATTCCTCAAAAGACATCAAAGGTTTTGTTCGTCTATTTATGAAATCATTGCGATAAATACTATTTCGTGATAAGCAGAGAAGATATTGAAATTCATGAACCAATGTATCGCCCGCGTCATTCAATTAACAATAATTTGCTCATAAGAAATGAAGATAATAACTTCTCTAAAACTGCCTTTTGTATTTCTAAGACTTTTAAAAAATTCGTGATATTGTTATGAACGAATGTTGATAAGGGTAAACTAATATCAAATTGTTATTACCGTTTAGGTATAACGAATTTAAAATCATTTCATTTAATATACTTTTCACTGTTTCATTTTCTTTACTTTACTCTAACGATTTCATGAATATCTGATATGGAAAATACAATTAATAGCTGCAAAAGGGATAAACATTATGACTCACTAGCAAGGTACTAATAAAGTTATATTATATTATATAAAAGTTGGAGTTTGTCCTGTCCTGGTAACTTTTTCTCAGGTTAAAGCAGTTTTGAAATATATGAAAATCACTTGCAAAAAAAACTTGTCATAATAATATCATTTCAATTAAAAGTATAAAAGCATAAATCACTTGCAAGCATAAACTCCGTTATTCAGAAAAATGAACATATGAAGAATGGTGTGTACGATATAGATCGTAACAACCGTAATCTAGCAGTGTAACAATACTGTTCTCACGGGGAGTGATGAGTAAATTCGTCCTCAATTTATCCTTTCTCGTTGATTATTTGTTGATATTCTTTATCACATTTATCCTTTCGCGTTGATTATACGTATAAATTCATTAACACATTTATCCTATCTCGTTATAATTATTCGTTGAAATTCTTTATCACATTTATCCTTTCACGTTGATTATTCGTTGAAATTCGTTAGCACATTTATCCCATCTCGTTGATAATTCGTTGCAATTCTTTATCACATTTATCCTTTCTCGTTGAAATTCTTTATCACATTTATCCCATATCGTTGATAATTCGTTGCAATTCTTTATCACATTTATCTTATCTCGTTAATTATTTGTTGCAAATCTTTATCAAATTTATCCTTTCGCGTTGAATATTCGTTGAAATTCTTAATCACAATACCGAAATTCTAACATCGATACAGCTCAAATGAACCCATCAAATTCAGCCTTCACATATTGAATCTTTCCACTGACTTTCAAACCACCACTCGCATACATTTGCTGATCAGAATGATTTAATTGAAACTTCTAAGAAAATGTAGTTTCGCATGCATGTTTAAGATGCAATATTTGAGCACTGCTCGACCTCAGCTGTATCCTCCTTCCGCCACAGTGAAGCCAGACGGATTAATATGGTTTCTTTATTACTGTTTTGTTATTATACTTTATCACCGCCAACTTGTGATTCAGTAATATTGTTCCCTTTATCGTGCATAGCATTTGCAAGGGACTTTCATTCAGCTCATACCTTCAAGTTTCAATTATGCAATTTCTTTCATTCAATCTGATAATTCTAAAAACAAATTACAGTTTGTTGAAACTTTCGTATTTATTTTCACCGTTAAATTGTAGTGGATACGGGAGTTGCTATACCAAGGGAGGTAATTTGCATTCGCACGCAGCTTGACATCGGAGAGGACCATATTCATGATCAATGATATTTTATGATGAGTATGAAGTGATTTTCAGAAAAACTGACATATATAACTGCATTATGGTGGATATCACGTTTGTTTTTTAATAACATTATTATGATTCATATACATTTTTAAGAATTAAAAAAGTCAAACGATACTGTCAAACACGTCAACGATAAAACACTATGAATTGAGAACTTCCGTATGTTTTTGATGGGTTTTTTATTTTTGAATTGTGACACGAGAGTAAAGATTTGATGTTTTCTACATTTTACATTGCAAAAGATCTCCTGGAATGTTTAATTCGAAAGGAAAATTCAACAATGGCATAGTATGATTTGATTATGATCTGTTGATAAAAGAAAAATAATACTTGTAAAGCAAACAGGCCAAATAAAGCTGATACAAAGGTTAACGTTATTTTCTAAATAAAACAATATTCAGATTTCATTTTCATATCAAATTAATCGATGTAGGTATCATGTCTGCAGAGTTAAATATAATGCTAATTTTTACTTGTCTAAAATTGTTTTGATTCTATTTTATTCAAAAATAAAATGTTCTAGAAGTTAAAAGCTTGTTTATTATTTCCTTGATTAATTCTCTCCATATACACTTTTACCGTTTAAGCTGTACACCTATTAACATTTTAGCGAAGACTACACATCAGACGAATACAGTCCCTCGAGATAAACACTATGGAAACATACACAACATGAACAATTTGACAGTTTTCTCAAAAATTAGCGAAAGCATCTTTAAAGAAATTATTATCGCTCCTAACATGCGTCCTGTCAGCTATGCCTGTCTGGTAATGTTATTACATTCTTTTGAAAATATATGTCAAACCATTTATCGGTTGGCGTTTTTCCTAGCTGCAAAGATAAAAGAGCAAGATACGGTATGTATTGAACTTATAGTGGATTATGTATCCCTAGGCTTAGTTTGAATGGGAGAGAAGTTAGGAGAAAAAGCATTTGCAACGAGGCAATTTCTTCTTATGCCGGCAATAGTTGATTGAAGCCTGTGTGGTCCTATTCAAGCGGAACGGACCCCGCTGTTAGCAACCCTCTGATCTTGAGCCATGGCGACTTATAATGACTTTTGGTACGCCATTCATATACGAGCCCCAATCAGCACAGAAAGACGAGTCACATGCTTCGAGTCCGGGAGATGCAGCGAGAAACGCAGCGCCTTCCAACAATAGCGACAACTTGGTCGGCGCGCCCCTTTCTAAACGTGTCCTTCCGCGAGCCTCGTGTTAATATAGTGCGTGCTTGATTTGTCCGTCTGACGCCTGTGCTGTTCAGTAAATATACCCTGTGAAACGAGAAGCGAAGGGCTTAAAGCACTTCTCCGATTAACAGGGTAAGTCAACTGAACAGCTGATAAAACATACCGGATGTCGTCTATAGCCAAGGCACGATCTGTGAATATTGAAGCTGTCTGTAGCAGTACAAGAACGGTTTCTAGCTAAGATATGGCTAGTATCTCTTTCTATCTTGCATGCTGGCTCAATTCCTATCACCGGCGTTCGACATCAGAGACAGTGAAGCGGCAAGTCGATGGATCTGCGCATGCTCAGTTGGCAAGGCCTCAAAAAGCGTCGCCCCACCTTAATTTACAACGCTCTTAAAATCCTTGCGCCTCGCTCCGCCCCCTGTTGAACGACGTGGGTTTGCTAAAGTAACAAGTAGCATATTATGTTTTATAAGACTTTCATGTGAAGCAATTCATAAACTACAAAAGAAATATGCTTCAACGTTTACTCTCAATAAATATTGTCCGAGCTTATGCAAACACTCGAGCTTATCAATATAACTTTACGATGTTTTTGTTCCGAGGCTGGAGCTGTTCATAAAAGTTTATGTGAATAATATGGTTTCTTCATAAAATATTGACCGTTAAGACTATTTTTGGAGTTTAGATTCGAACCCTGTGACATTGATACCTGTGCATACCATTTGGTAAATATATTTCCCTTGTTAAACTGAACGGAAAGGCAAGAATATTAATTTTGATACGCATTTCACCTGCCTCAAAGCTATGATGCTAAAGATAAACTAACAAAATCTACTCTAATGCATCAAACTAAAACAGGTGTATAGATAGGCTTGGCAACACTCCTTTGTAGTTTTAGCAAGCTGAACTGTAACTACACATTGAATTTTTCAAACAAATTAAAGTAGATATTATTATACAGGAGATATAAACGTTACTTTCGCCGAAATATAACTGTCCATAAACGGCATGTCATGTTTTCAATTCATCAACTTAACTTCAAGTATTTACTGAATATAAACCAAAATGTATTACAAGCAAGTATATGATTAAGTTTTGATAGTAAAATTAACGTGGAATACAATCGATAAAATAAATATACATAATATCATATTTTACCTTTCGTATTGCTTATATTTGCAATAATTTCAAACGTATCACACCTGCCATCTAGAGCGTTGTCCATTTGTCGTAGTGAATCAAGAACCAAAATGTAGAAATGTAGAGTGACGTATTAAACTAAACTAACTTGTAAAAACACATTTGAACAACCACAAAAATCTTCCTATTCGATTTGTGCAAGTAATATCAATTTTTAAATTAAAATCAATAACTTTGAATTATCTTAAGTATCCTATTTCCTTTAGCCACAGCAGCCTCGAATTCAAAACCAATGAATATGCATATCTCTGTTGGATACCATATTAAATTCCGCCGACAATTGACTTGTCAAAATTTACCACAAATGTCTTTTCTTTGAAGTTCTAGAGCGGCCGCTGTTCTCTGCTGGGGGTCTTACTGCTGACCAATCACAATTGAACCTTTTGCCAATGCCTTTGCGCACCTGGAGGGTAATCTGGCTGTGAAACATCGTTGCAACTTCTTACACCCCTGTAACCTTTGAACCGGAAGAGGATAACTTTACACCTATACTTCAGGTCCATCGTATAGACCTTTCATATCATAAGCAATGAAAGGTGTTAACCCTTGTTATCCTGGAAAATATACCAAATTAGTCCCAAATGCTGTACAGCGATCGAGTAATATTTAGGATTAGGATATTATTGTAAGTGTCACCAACGTTTCCACATTATATGAAAATTAAATTGTAAACTTCAATGTAAATTGTTTTGTTTGTATATTAATTGTTCTACCTTACATATATAACTTATCTATCCATAAAAACACGATATAGCAGAAATATCATACAATTAGATGGTTCACACAGCCCTTATTATAGTAAATATTGTACATAGAAATTGCTATAAACTGTGATCTAAAAACAGGAGACAGAATCATTTTACCTAAGAGACATACAAAGTAAATAAAAGTCTGCATTGACCATACGATACTCCCAAGTGTACAACATATGTCTAGAAGATGATATCTAAGAAGAAAACTCATACACATCTCTACGAACATCATACACGTACAAACCCAATACAAACAAGCGTAGCGCATCTCAAATCCAAATCCAGTCCTAAATGCCGAAGGAGGGTTCCGAGCAGATGCGTTCCGTTGCATGTCCACCTGGATATTTAACTTATGCAGAGAATTGCGGACTTTAAACGTTGAAGCTACCGGAAGCTGGCTTCCATTTGTCTAGACATGAACTACTTTTATGCTGGAATCCCTTGGCTTTTAAATGCCCCTAAAGCGTTTTAAGGATCTGTAAAACCACAGCGGCCATCTTGGTTGCCCTGGGTTACCGAATGCAACTAGATAGGTTATCATTCATTGAATCAAGTATCAAGAATCTGTATAGAGTGAGGGAACTGAAAGCTATATTGCAACTTTTATAACTCTGGTTTCCAAGTGTTAATAATTTGAGGACGGGAACTTGTTACTGCCTCGTTTACGTTCGTTTTAATGTTAAAACCAACAGAGACAAGCTACAATTAAGAGATATTCTCTATTAACAAGGCATATCCACTTGAGAAAAATGTCTTCGCTTGTATTAAAGAGCGTGATCGAGCTATAATTAAACGTTTGCTCTCTTGAAAATATGTATCATTCAATTAATTGGTTTATTGTCAATTTATCAAAGAAATAACCATGGTTAATTAGAGCTGCGGTTTGCTAAGGAAATACTCTTCGATGATAAAAACAACATTAAATTTGGATTAGGATATTGTTGTGATGTGGCACAGTTTAATTAATCAGAATAATAAACGCATTTGACAATATATTGACAATTCATATATATTCATTTGGTATGTCCTTGTGAAATAATTGAACAAACTTAGCTTCGTAAAAATCCATATTTTTGCATTAAATTGAGTTATGAGAATAGTTAAAGAGATTTATGTATATGTGATATTAAACAAAATAAGAGTGACTGTGTATATCCCATATTTGATAAGAAATTCACAATCGATTACAATTGATATGCTGACATATTTACTATGGCATAGTTATGAATTCCATTTCTTAAATCACTGAAATCAGTATCTGAAAAGAAATTGTTTGAAATCTATAACACCATATTGACGCCACTTCCATGCAACACATACCCTACAAAATCGGTAGGGAACTCAATAGCCGTGGGTCATTTTACATGTAAGTAAATATCATGGAATGGCATATAATCCAATTGCAAAAAGAAGTTATGATCTATTCTTAGTATCAAGCTTAATTGAGACTAGTCTCCATGTTCATGAAACTATCTCTTAACTATAATCTCTAAATATATATCTTAAATGCAATATAACACGTTATTTGGGGCTCAAATGAGCTGTTTTAGGGCATAAGAGGGCATATGGCATCGTTATAGCTTGCTATTAATGCAATAAAATGCTCATTAACTTTTACATTGACCTGAAATCAAAAATGAAAATGTAAAGGTAGCCAAATTCACTAAATACATGTATCATAACAAATTGTAACAACTGGTTGTTCATAAAACGGCTGAACTCAATATCAAAATTAATACTACTTATTTTCTACGAACTTAAAGAAAACCGGAGTTTGAAGCACAGAGGTCCGTTTCTGAATCTATGTAATACAGAATCAGTATGAAATGAAAATAGAAAGCACATATTCTTTAGTTTACAGTCTTATTCATAAATATCGACAACATCATGAGCAAACTTTAAAGGTTATGATTCACTTGATAATGTAAAACGCCATATCAGCCACCATTATTATATAGAGGATATGAGTGTCCATGGCATACTATGTTTAAGACACGAGTGCCTAAATATTAGTATTTCCCGAGTGAGAGCGAGGGATATACTGATATTTAGGCACGAGTGTCGTTGACATAGCATGTCATGTGCACGAATTTGATATTCTGCTTATTACCGAAGTCGCGAAATCAAAAGAAATAATCAAAATAGACCTCATAGCATGGGCAGTTTACCCGCTCCCTCCACATTTGGAACGCAACGTCGCAACAGGCGAACTGTGACGTCAAAGCATTGTTTTTGACGTGACGTCACAATGAAATAGTGATATTTTGCCCAAGGGAATCGTATGAAAAATATGAACCCTGATTATTAGCCTCGTATAGGTAATAAAAAGAAATATGACTAAGTCGAGGACAAAGATAACACAATTATGGGTTGAAAATCCTAAGGAATCTTGCAGTACTTTGATTTGACATTCTTTCGGGAAAAGATCCGGTTCTTTTTTCCCTATCGTATCTGGATTAGATGATATCGCCAACTGCATATAATGAATAATTGTGGTGTGTGGAAAGTTCGCCTGACTGTCTATCAGAATGATTTGAAAAAAATGGAGAGACAATTTCAAGTATTCACTGATGAAATAAGTCTTTAAAGGTACTTAGAAGTGGTATACATACGAAAAGCATATGGGTATATTTTCACCTTAATCCGGTGGGATAGACATTTTCACAATAGAGCAGTTATTATTGAAAACCGTTTTGCTGGTCTTAACTGATGGAAGTTTGACATACACCAGAGACCCAAACTTTTCTATTTTTAGTGTTAAATCATGTGTGACTTACGATTTTCATAATTCCTGATATTTGTATTCAAAGGAATTGTTCTCAAAATCAGTATACATTTATAACTTGATAATGTAGTAGTTTTCAAGTTCTGCACAATTCCCTTACAATAACCATTAAAAAGTATTAAGTAAAGACGTTAAAAGTGAACTTTCGAAATGAAACGCCAATTCTCTGGCAACCATTTGCTCACTACAGTGGCTTCTCAGGTTATTTCTCCAAACGAAAGTCCTGGTAAAGGCGGACCATATTTCCAAGGTCTCCCAAAATCCATTACATGCTTATAGCGTTTCTCCACGTGGTAATTCACCATTCCTAACACTTATGGGGCCGTGGCCCATTATTTCTAAGATAATGGAAATGATAAAGATATTAACCTTCTGTATTAAACTCAATCCTCATATATTTTTTTAAACCTAATAATTTTTAATTCCAAGGGAAAAATTTGACGTTGTGTGACGTCACAAGTGACAAACTGCTGTGAACACTCCCTAAGAAGAATAAAACCGATCGCCTCTCAGACGCTCAATTTTTCTAATTGATACCAGAACCGTATCATGTACGTTATATACCGTTGGTTAGAAATAGGCTCGTTTCGAACTAAATTCACTCAGACATGTCATTGGACAAGTCTCAATTGATTCATCAGTCAGCAAAATGGAACTAACCCTTCAAGCTCTAAGACTACTAGACATCCATGACATGGGTCACCCATTCAGCTATAGCCACTCCCACTGTTGCTGAACTTCACTGGTAGCAATCAACTGAGCAAGGCACTGGGTAGAAACTCACAAAAATATCATCCATTTCTCAAATTTAACTCTAATAGCAATACTTAACCAAATGAAATACATCCTTTTCGTAAAAAAGCCAAAATATTCAGAACTAGATACCGTCATGGTGTTCATTTATATCTGACTGTTTGTCATACAAATCATCTCATTTTCTTGTAATGTTATCAAATTTCACTCTGAGATGGCCAAAACATTGTTTGAAACATCCATTTAACATGAACAATCTTAGAGAAACACTCACCAAAGTGTGAGCCTCAATTATACACGTGCATGCAGTAAGTATATCAAAGTAACTTCATTACGTTTTGATATATTAACTTAGTAATTGCCTAAGACCTTACCTTATATAACTCTTCAGTAGACGTCAGACACACTATATGTTCCTTTCATCAGTGAGGAATTATCAGAAATGAGTTAATATAAAATAGAGCATTATTGATATATACTGGAAAACGAGAAAGATATTGATCCCGGGGTTGAAGATTGGTCAACGTTATTCATTTAGGCGTAAAATGACGACTTGGATGAAAATGAAGCAGGGAGAATGCTCTTTGATACAGAAAATATAGTCTCAAGAATCGTTGACAAAATTGGCACCCATCAATCTGCCTAAAAAAGATTGAAATGGTTAGTTTATTTCTCCTTATAGCCTCGTGGTAATTTGTCTAGGAATTTGGCGATGATGACCTTTTGAAAGACGCACGTTTCACAATCATCAAAACCTAAAGTGGTACACAGTCAATCGGAAAATTGATCAAAACCTACAATTGCCAAGTGGAAAAAAATAACATATTGAAAAATTCTTAGATTCCCAATAGGCGTAACGAGATCAAAAGAAACCGTGTTAATTTTCAATTCTAAAACCAACGATTATCCAATCAAAACGATGTTTTACAAGTCTGCACTATGGATTGTTATGTTTGTTGATTGCATCGTTTGGATGACGACAGAGCTAAACCATCATTAACGTAAAGAGAATTTTATCAATACAAATGTCCCTGGATTTGTCTCAAATTGTGTAACTTGCAGTTATAATCAGCGAAACTAATTCGGCTCGATATTTTCAGAATTTTTGCAAGCTTTTGACAGATCTGATTTCAAACTTCGTTGCATGAGATACCTGATCATTGTTTATAAAGTAGTTTAATAAGGATAATAAATTAATAAATTGGTTTCACGAAAATATTTACTCATACTTTTATGGCACAAATTGTTTTGAATTGACTCAAGAATATTGTTCTATCGTTCAAATCAACGTGATAAACCGAATTAAATTAATTCAAAACAACCTCAAAGAAAGCGAAGCTATCTATTAAAAAAAACATCAATTAAATGCTAAGATAAACATATTCATGGAATTTACATTTTCCATTTGAAGTCACGATTGTATGATATTTATTGATGACACATTGGAAGTCCAAAATTAATATAGGAGTAACGTCAATATAGGTGAATAAAACACAATGTAAATATAATTAACTATTCGCTTCTTATACTGTAAAAGGCTGTTTTACATACGATATTCTTTTAGTTTGATTTATCACAAACATGTCAGCATGTTTCCGTTATGAATTCATTTTATAGTATGAGGGCATGTGGAATATTGTTTGCTTGAAAGCATGGTGACACGTGGAAGCATGCTTGAAGCGTCACGGTAAAACCTGGTTTAATTTGTTGGAACAAATTGACGCTAAATCCAGCTGTATTATGTACAATCGGCTCTCGAAGCATTGTCTAGTGATTGTTTCGGTCAACCGCGTTTGATTTACGATACAATCAACACTCCGCACCATAAATTTAATCTATAAAAATATTGTACTTTATCTAATTTGCCAGCATTACTTCGATACCTCTGTTGACAATAAAATCATGCCATGGTCATAAATTGATCCATCTTTCCGCCCGATTTCAAACCTCTATTCAACAGGGGCTTGACTCGTGTGCAGGAGACTTCTCCGCTTCTCATGCGGTCACTTAAGTCACCGTTTTACTATTGTCCATCTGGATGTAGGGTGGTCAGCTATTGAATTCTCTGGACCCTTGACCACTTGACAACGATCTTGCTCTCTCCAGTTTCATTTCGAGCAATAAAAGACAAATGGTCAATACTTCGCCTTTAATTAAACGTGACGTCTTGGCTTGATGAAGGAGACTGTAAACTTGTGGTCAGGCCAATAGTATACGGCACAGAGAGCATCGCCAGACGCATTCTCACACTGTGAATTAGTTGTCGACTATCAGTCCGTGCTAATTATTTACATCCTTCCGATGATTTATTAGACAAGGTACAATGCGAGACTTGACTTCTTAACATGGGTACAGATAGGTTCTATCACCATATCAAAGAGCCATTGGTGATAGATATGTGCTGACGCTTTTACCTTCTTGTCAAATGTTAATTAGTTGTCTGTTGATAGTCTTTGGTTATTCTAATCTCCGTGAGATTGTTTTATTGAATTAACTTCAATGAGAGTCTTGTTCTGATCTAATATAAGAAAGGTTTAGGTGAATTTTAGTGGTTTCTTCATCTTCAATGAGAGTCTTGTTCTGACATTTTATAAAACAAGTTTTAGTTCAATTTCAGTAGTATCTTCACATGCCTTCAATACAGAAGAAATACACTCAGACTAATAAATTTATCAAATTTACTGATGTAGACTGAACAATGCATACTGTAAATGTGTATGGTCTGTGTGGTCAGGTATCTCATAACGATGCAAGAGTTGCATACTTTTAGGAAATGATTGGAGAATGATGTTTTTTGTTGTACCAATTCATCAAGCATCTGGTTTCACGTGAATCTTGCAATCTCGTATGGTATTGTCTTCTCATATTGCATATTCTTAAGCAGATGTAAAATGATAATGCATTTGCGGTACATCAAGCAACAGCAGAAACATTATATTGTGTTGTTATTTGTAGTAAGGAAATCGTCATAAATCATTGGCGCCTTAAAACAATGGTTGAATGAAACTTTGACACTTTTCCCCAAATGAACATATGTTTATTCGGTTATCAGATTATCAGTAGTCGTATAAGAGAGTATCAAGTATCAAGCGAAAACTGCTAGCGGCCATTTTAGTGGGAACCTTTTAATTATTTAAGTAGGAAAATGTATTCATGTAGCTTAACATAACCATTTGTTCTAGAACTGCTTCTGTTGATTAAAAAAGATTAGCTCAATAAGATGGTAAAATTATTATCTATTTCAAGAATTTCTGATTTACTGAGGTAGTAATGTTGTCTAAAAAAACATATCATTATCATTTATGATAATGACATGTACATTGTAGAACATTGGTCGCATAACATTGGCGATATCAATAAGTAGAGCTGCAAGTAGAATCCGTCGCACACCATATCTTATCATCGAAAGATGTGGTACGTAGAGATAGAACTAGTGGAGGATCGAGCGATATCTTTTAGGAGAACGTCAAGATCGTGCAGCTAACATCACAATTTTTTACATGATTATGTCACGACTTTATTAACAAGACGACGTCAGAAGGCACAAGTCACAGTAAATAGAATTTCATCCTTGTGTTTTCTGATACCAAATAAATCAACACTCGGTGATTTATATTATACATTAGAAGATACTTGGATGAGATTCTCTCTTTGTAGAATACTTATTCGTGTTATCAATGAATAGCTTCGTAAAGCATTGGTAGCAAGACTTTGGTTTTATAGAAAGTATTTCTTGTAAGCATTCGATTATACATACATTTTGGTAGCATATATTTGCATGGAATGTGGTAATAGCGTTATATCATTGGTAGAAAACAGAACAAGTTGCAACAGTTTAGGGAAGCATGAAATATAGAGTTCATCAAAGTATCAATAGCATAAACGAGTCACAGCAAGGAGGGGTCTCAAATAAATTTGAAGCTATCACAAAATGCAATGTTGGCAGAAAACAATGGTAGCATGAAAAATTGGTGGTAACAAAAGCAGCGGTAACCATGAATATGTTTTTTTGGTTTTGTTTCGGTGATACAGCGCCATCTGTCTAACGACCTCGGGATTTCCTGTACGCGCTGACCTACAATTAGCTGATTGCGTCAGAACAATGAGAATTGATAGAAGATTACAATTATACTCCACGATAGTGTTGATTTCCATACAAAAATCCCCCTCTTCTAACCTCTATTATCTGATCCGTTAGTCACTGGGAGCCTCTGATTGACTATCTTGTAATTCATTACTGATAGTGAATCACAAACGTCAATTATTAAATCAAATATCCATGACATGTAGTTTTGAAAGGTTTCTTGGAGGTTTGCTCGCAACCATTGTTAATACAAGAATTGTTGGTGATACATCATTGTTTAATTCAATCAACTATGATTTAATATTTACATGATGAACAATGTTCATGGGGTATTTTTTATAAACTCTATGATATATTGCAAATTAAAAAAGTAATCACAGAAATAACATAAATAAAAAATATTCGGTGATCTGCATTTTTTGAAAACTCTTCTTGAATGTCGGTTTTTCAAGGAAATTGTTTTATCTTTACCGTGAATTACAATCAAATTGGAAAAGTACTTCAACACATTAAATTTTCTGTTAGACAATTTGTTTGTTTGAAATTGAATCTTAAGCGTCGTACACCAAAAGAAACATTAGCGGATGTCCCTTTACAGCAGTTGTGATTTACGAGAAGATTATATATTACGGCAAATATTAATCCTGCTCTCTAAACAAATCTAAAACTGTTACTCTGTCTTAAGAATAAGTGATTAGAGGTAAAGAAAACAACCATAGATGGTTGGTATCAAATAACTAAGAGGATTTGGCATATTTAAATATGCTTTTTCCGTCGAGAAGGAAGTAGAAATATCAATTTTCATGTCCTCTAGATGGAAAAGTGTTCGAACATTCATATTTAAGATAATATTAAGCTGGAGTCATTGAACGGAAAACGTTTAAAGAACATCAACAGTGAATTAGGCCTAATCGGACAAACTTACAAATATAAACTAAAATAGTTTTGAACTATTGAGGATAGTACCATGTATAAATAAGTTCAATTAATAGTATAGATATCAGTCACTCTTGCATTTGCCTAAAATAATGTCAAAACATTACTGCCTATTTTGGAAGGCGAAAACTTTCAATTGACATAGAAGCATTGCCCTTTTCTTCAAAAATGGCATCCGTATAATGTTGGTGGAACAATAATGAATAATCAATAATCATTGCTGTTTGAATTGACTGCTTGGTGTGGGTTATAAAGAGTCCACATTTTTACATTAATTCTGCATATGATAACGTCATATCGTTATGTCATTTTTAAACAATACTTTAGAGTCATGTTGACTCTTGTCTTTTATTTCTATTGTTATTTCAAAATTTTCGAACACTTTAAAAGTTCTATCTTTTAATTAATATTTGTCGTGAGTCTGTCATGAAATAAAACCAATACAAGTCATGTACTTCTTATAACTCTCTTTTCAGTGAATATTTCTTTATTTCTGAGTACAATTCCTTTATTTGTCTTCCAAAGTTGCCAAAGCTGCAAGGTTATTTGAATAGCACGTCGTAACATCATCGATCAATTAGCAGACGTTTTATTGAATAAATGAAGAAAATGCTTTCCAGTAAAACGGAATTTTTTTATCTTTAGTATTATCGAGCACCATTTGAGTCATCTCTTCTTACTTCTACAAAGGTTATAATTAGACTCAAGCATTGTAAAATTTTAGCTTTTTACGAAACCCTTAAAATGCAAACATCAAAATGATCTTCTGTTTGGAACTAAGTGTAAGTTGAATTAATATGAAATGTATAAACGTTATCATTGATATTGCATTATGTAATATCATATTCATAAATCTGTTTAGCTGTGGCCGATTATTGCATCATTATTTGCACATAACATGATTCAGTAATTTATCACAATTCTCTCTTGTATTCCAAAAAGAGAAGGTGTTCTTGAAAAAGTTTATAACTGCAAACTTTTCTCATCGGGTGACTTGGGAAATAAAATTTTCAAGAGCTCACGGTTAATTGATTAGCACGATATAAACCCAGACCATCCGTCCTATTTCATTTCCGCAACCAATTCCTCACAGAGGCAGGCAATATTGAGTCAAATGCGATTCATTGCATAGTATTTTATCGTGATTTAAAGATTTTTGTCGATTTCAAGTAAAATTTGTCTCGTATTTTAGCATGGTTTGAATTTGCAATGAGTCCCGGTGCCGAATAAAGCGAAACAGATTTCGGTGAGTTACAGTAAAGATTCGATTCCTCGGCAATAAACAACACTCGTTTTTGTCAATTCAAATCCGGTTGTGTGATAAACTTTATCTAATATCTCCGTAAACAGATTCTAAGCCGCTGCTGCGTCACTTCTCGATTAAAAGTCTAATCTCGGATTGACCGCACATTTACGACGATACCAATCTACCGGAGAGCCTCTGACCTTACAAATCCAGAACCGCTATTGACAAGGGAATGGGAGAAATAGACATCCCTGTTTGTTGAAAGTAATTTTCCGTTCTGCGCTCGTGCCTTATTTTTCACGCTCCAAAGGAGAAAAAGTCTTTATTTACATCCGAAGGATCACTGGGCCTCGAACTTAGCTTTGAAGAAATCCTTTGATCTAAGCCGACGAGCCCCGATTTTGATATTCATTGCAACCTCGGCGAAAATCGATAAATCTTGATGACATTGAATCTCATGTATTGCTCAGTATTACACAGACTCACGTAGGAATTAAAGAACGAAGAGCTATTCTAGATGAAAATATCTCCACAGTTATGATTTTATTGCCACTAATGGTCAAAGAGTTTTGCTCCTAAGGCGGCGGCCCGATAAAATGGTCACGTGACAAGTTTCGTGACAAATTGATCGTTTAAGATCGAAGTCCAAATCAAGGTCAAACGAGCTCTTGTAAGATCAATCACTAATCATAAATCAGGATTTTTGACAATGTAAATGCCATGTTGCTATATTCATTGTTAGAATATATCACATAGTTGTTCAAGTTTGTATAAGGAGAAAAATCATTGGATTTATATAGTAATATTAACCAAGTGAATATATCTAACATCGATTTTATTTTATTTTCACATTCGAAAACTTTTACAACATCTGTCCTTAGAACCTATGAACACATTTAAGGGCCTGTAAATATCTTGATTATTAATACCATGGAATAGTTGGCAAGTCCATAGCTACCAAGCATGTCCCCTCTGTCGGTTATACTCACAAAGATCACTAATGTCATTATGTACAAAGTTGTGGAATTTCAGCACAGATTTAATGCAAGGTTGGTTTAATAAATGAGCTTTAAAAATCGCCAGTGTCATTTGTTATGAATTTCACAAAATGTAGCATGGACTTAATGAAATGGTGATTGATGTAATCATAATCGGTGGATTTGTTTTAAGTTCACAAATCTATAAAATAATTTTAATGAAAGGGTTATTTAACAAGTGTATATACAATAACATGCAGGACTTAAAGCGAAGCTGACAAATTTGTGAAATTCATGAAAGGGCGATTTAACAAATAAAAAATGACAACTTAATTGTCACGCGTGTATTATGAACTATTCTCTTACTGCAACCTCTATGATTTAATTTTCAAAAATGTCAATTTATAAAGCGCACTTATCCATCGACTGAGTGCTTGCTCAAGCAACCCATGGTTGACCCATGACATATTAATCTTTTCTGTCAAGATTAAATGTTCATCCTTGAATTATTCAGTTATATCATATTAATTATAATGTTATTACTTAAAGATTGATTTCATCAAGTTAAAAGTACTTATCAGTATGATTTTATTTGATAAATATCTTTAAGCTTTACTGACAATTCTGGTGCGTGATAAGAGTGCCTACTAAATTATGAGTTGAGATTTAGTTTTTCGTGCCTACGAAAAGATATTTGATTAAAGTCATTGTTGTTCAAGACTTTGAAAAGATATTTCATGTTAGACATATTTGTTGGTCTAGGAAAAGAATATTTGAGATTTATTTGTTGATGCCTTTGAAAAGACATTATTAGCCTTAGACTTCTAGTCCTTTGTGCCAATGAATATTTATTGTATCATTGCATTTGGATTTAAAACATGGTTGGTTCATGGAGAACATTCATTTTATCACACTTCAGTATATATTTTTGCAGCCTTGGTGGATGTTTTATAAAGCTTAAGTTCTTCAAAAAGATAAAAGCAGGTATTTATAAATATCCTCTCAGTGAAATGTACATAGATGTTATCATACAAAATGCAGAATCTAGGTGTATATTACTGACATCAGATCAAGAAAGTGCAGAGTCGAATGTCAATCACTCATTATCCTTAGATTTTAAACAATAAATAACAAAAAGCAAAACTCAAACACGCAATCATGTTACTTTTTACTGAATAATTCTCTAAATCTTGACATGTTTATTCCAAATAAACTTCATCTGCTGTGTATTTTAGCGTCGCAACAAATCATCCTCTCCATCTTTAAGGGAGATCTTGGTAACGTGATAGCAATAAGTTATATATCTTGTCTTAAATTTAGGGAATGCTTATATTTTGGATGAATGAGCGACGCCATATGGTTTTGACGATTCACACCCCTTTAAATATGACAGAAAGAGGAAATGCTCCACTGACAATAATCGTAATGAAATGTGTACTCGTATGAATGCCCTCAGTGACGTTTTAGGTGTATTCTACAACATTTAAAACCATGTTTTAATAAACTTATTTTCACATTTTTTTAAAAATTTGGATAGACGTACAACCTTATATCTTCATTTTAAAGGTAAGCATTGTTGTAATAGATACAAATGTGAAAGTCTTATAATGTAATAATTATTGTTCCGTGTATATATGGGTTTGAGATTGTTAAAAGGGTTCAATGTCTATAACAAATTACTAAATGAAAAGTCGTGCACTGATAATTTTCTATCTACGATAATTTCAGATATAAATAAGCGCCAGCAAAAGTGAAAGAACTTAAATAAATAATGATAATAATAGAGTTATGTCTCACTTTGAATGTGAAAAGCATGTTTATATGTCCGATTTTATCTTAATTTGAACCCTTAAACTAAACCCTCTTGATTTAATTTAATGTTTCGTTTAATTGTAACTCAACATAATTAGCCTTTCACGGAAATTAATATGTAAATGGATCAAATAAATGCACGATTATGCCTAATGTTTGACGGAAAAATATCTATTTTAAGAAAAGACGTACGTTGTTCATTAAAGATATTAGTGACTTAAAAACGACCTGTTTTGCTCACAAAAGTAAAATCAAAACAAATAATATATGGTGAGATATATTTTTAAAAATCCAACAAGGCAAGTACTATCAAAATTATATCATTTTGCGTCAAGCTATACATGAACAATAATTCATACAAATACTGTAGTTAGTTTTATATTCATTTGGAATAAAATAGATGAGAAAAACTCTGAATACTCGTATTAACTGCCTTCAAGGAATCCCTGTATCATAAGCGACGATCTACCTTAACCATTGACTCCAGACAAAACATTTACATTGAAGTGAGTAATAATTCCAGAACCATTTAAAAAATGTTTTGGTTTCTTGATATGAGACAAGTATACAATTCTTATAACTAAGTCAAGCTCTCAAAGCAGTCTCTTTAATCGATGGGTCAGGGATTTCAAGAGAGTCGAAAAGCTCGAAAGAGAACCTTTGAAAACACTTACATCTATACACGATCGTCTACCAAAAACCCTCTGAAAAGGTCGTAACTATTTTATAAATCACGCAAATGCAATTACCCATATAAAACAAGATATTCTATACTATAGCGAATATAGTTCTTTACATGGAATGTAACTCAAGGCACCATTCGAGTAACGCTGCAATACTTTAAAGCTTACATTTCTTTTCGCTCTGAATCAGAATGATTTTTAAAACTTACTCTATGTATATGGTACCAGTTACATTTCCGTAAAACATCCTTTCTTTCAACGTTCAAACAATTTTATCGATATTATTCAAAGGATACTACTATCATAAGATTGAACTTCCATTAGGTACAAATTGATTCTCTACCCTACCCTACCCTACTCTACAAATATCTATACTAACAACTGATATCACAGTTTTCCCCTGATCCATGACCCTCCCTAGATGCAAACCCTTTGATCGACGGCTGCCACCTCACATGTAGTGTTTCCATGCGGTAGGAACGTGAAGGGCTTGCTGAGGCAGTTGAATGAACTAACACCGTCCTGTTCGGTATGTCTTGGCCTCCCATCTTCACCTGTGGGGGGTTTTCTATGTACTGACCAAACAAGTAGGGTCTAAGTTACGGAGCAGACATCATGGTGTGTATCTTTACTCTACCCAGTCTGTCGGGAGACGATTTGCTAGTTTCAATGATGCCCACAATTGCCTGGCAATTTTCCGAACCATAAAGCACGTTTATAGGACTCTCGTCTTGCCCTAGTGCTTTTTCAGAACATTCTTATATTCAAAATAGATAAAAGAAGAGTTTGAAGTTACACCGAGATTGCCTTGAGAAGGGCGGGAGCGTTAAAATGACTCTGGGCTATGTATTCTTGTATTGGTCATGTATTAAAATTGTATAAAGTCAAAATATAGATGTGAGGGGAAGCAAAACAATGTAATATAACGTTACCCCGAAAACTTTGCAGTGGTAGAACAAAGTAATGACACAACATTAACACTGCTATTGAGACATTGGTATTATTTTGCTTTGGAGGTAAATACAACGACTCTATTAATATATCAGAATAAACTAGTTATTGTAATGTCATGTTTAACAAATAGGGTAAAACTTTATGTTGAACTACAATTTCATCTTTCTTCCACAAGGTACAATAGTAGATATTTATTTATGTTAAACTAGTCGAATAAAACTTTATGTTGAACCACAATTTCATCTTTCTTCCTTAAGGTACAATAGTAGCTCTTTATTTATGTTAAACAAATCGGGTAAAACTTTATATTGAACCACAATTTCATCTTTCTTCCACTAGGTACAATTGTAGCTCTTTAGCCACAGTCATACAAATTCGTATACAAGTTTTACTTCAAAAATGAAAATTAGCTTGATAAACACCTCATTGAAAGAAGGAGAGGCAATAACACAGAAACTAATCAATATAGTAGATGCTTGCAGGGATGAAATAAAATGTTAATGAAATATATTTCTAAAAGCTACCTTTGCTAAGATGTGTCATTTCTAGGTTGATTCAAATTGATAACTGATAACCTATTGTCATTTGATCCAAATACTAGTACTGATTAATCAAGTACAATATAGAGATATCAGGAGTACAAATGCAATAGAGATAACTTCAATCTATAGTTACAATTGAAATTGTACGCTGCTGTAGGTGACAGTGTTCTAGCATAGAAGGTTGTTAAACTTTTATTCTTTATTCAAGGTTATTTTGCGTCTTATACTTTAGCCTTTCATTTCTGTTTAATTGCTAACATTGAATCCAGAGTTCAATTTCAACAAACTTTTTAAATACGTAACAGATTGCAAATGACACGCTCAGCGGGATAGCCTATTTCACACTGTACATAAGAGATTGAATTCTAAACTGCATAGGGGTAGCTTAATAGGATCTGAATTGTCCGGCCCGTTTATTGTTCAATGTTCAAACAATTATTAAACGTTGTCTGACCTTAAGTTTATTCTTAAAGGCAACCCGCACTGTTATGCTGGCTTATAAATCATGGTAATATGCTACAGTCCTTCACGATAATCCCCATGTCTTCACGATGAGATTACTAGCAAGCATTTAAAACGAATATTAATCTTAACTAATTCTACATGAAATGGAAGTCGGTAAATTTTGGCTTTCATATTTCAATTTTTCTCTGTAATATCATCGACCTTTCTATTGTTCTGGTCAAATTTAACAACCAGTCAGTACTTCAAACGTTTTTTGTCCTTTTTCATCGACTCTTGCTGTGAAATTCTATTAATTATGACGAATGTCACAGTTTGTTCCGGGAAGTTATATCAATACAGATATCACCCAGACGCCATATTTACAGTTGATGCTGGCCACGTGGTGGCAGTTTTTGCGCTCATCCTGTGGTGTTAATCTGACTGTGCACTGACGGACAGACAGCGAGTCGAATGATGGGGTTTGCTTACAGATCTCTGGCCTGCGACACGACAGTTTCCTACCATGATAAACCAAAATGAATTTAAGGGACAGCATTATTCACAAAATGACTCCAATGGAAATTTACGATGTGTTTTATAACCTCACTGACAAAACACCCCATCCCAGACCCAAATAAGGTGATCTCGTCTCGAGATTGGAATCTCGCGAGATCTTTTGATCTTTAATTTTCATCCTGTAAGATAAGTACAAAATGTAGAAGGCTATTGGTTCGACTGTGAAGCATACCATAATAACAGCCCACCATCGCTCAAACTTAGATAATTCATTCACTGGTCTCACTGTATCCCTCGGTGATTTACAAGTGCAAGGGAGGTAACTCTCGTCAGTCATCATTCCCAGAATCTCCAGTTTCCTTTGGGCACCTCCTCTAAACCTCAGGGAGTCGTCACTTACAAACTACAATGCTTTGTTATCTTCTTTTCTTAAAAGGTTCTTAAATAAAGATTGGCTAAGAAACGCGACGGTCTCTAGTGACGTATCTATTCATGTAGGCGTAATACAGACTATGCAAGTATGATACTGATTAGTAAACTCATCGATATCATACCGTCATATGCATATGACCATGGTAGTACACACGATGCTACCACACTTCAAGACCTTAAATCAGGGAGAACAGCATTCGTACCCAAATGATGATGTGTTTGAAAATCAGCTATAATTTTTGTTTCATGTTCAATCAGTCAACTCAATATAACGTTTTTCTTCTTTGAAATATATAACAATTACTCAGCTTACGCCCTACAGATCCTTTTGACTTTCTGGTTTGTTCCATATCTTTTAGAGTATGTACATTTACATATGTATCTATCATATATCAATGTTATGTGGTGTTTTGCCCTTGAGTTGATATGAGGCAAGATATGAAAAATGACATGTTAAATCTCTGGTTATAGTGCACATCGACAATTAAAACATGTGGCAATGGTGCAGTGTTTACTTCTAAATTCAATTATCAGTTAAGCTTGTGCAATGTAAAAATAAACATTCGATGATAGGTAATCTTTTCATAAGAAACATTACATGATAACATAGATCACATATTGTTCCCATAATATATCATAACAAAGCTCAACGCACTACACATCTCTTCATTAAAAACAAGTGAAGAAACAGGAATAAGATGGGAAAAAATCTCTTTGAAATTTTACATGCATATACAGTACACACGATAAAACATCGCATTTAGATTTACTTTCTGAAACTGCATTTGTATCTCATACAAATCTAGCAGGGAACGTCCGTTTTCGTTACGTCTTAAATTATCAGATTGTATGAAGACATGTTTATTTTTTGACTTGTTCAACTTTGACGGCTGTATGCCAACAAATCATCTGTTGCCTGGGCTCTAATCCCAATAAATGTTCCGAACATTTCAACATGTGATGAAAATGCTGATAAAGTGAAAGATATAAGGTTCGGGCTGCGTTTGACAGTGTATACAAAAAGGGTTTCAGATGATACTTATTGCAAGTGTGTTCATGGCTTTTCGAATATTATACGTAACGTGTGTACGGTTAGTGACCACGAGAGCAATTTTACTTAACTTCGAGTATCATAATTCTTTTAAATCTGGTTGACGATCGTTAACCGAAGTCAAGAGTTACTACTTGTCTGTAATTGTCTTAAAGCATTTCATCAATAACTGCAGATGTACGACATACCCGGACATTCTCAACCCGAGATAAGTATGCCAATATCAAAACATCAGGAGGGTAACAGCAAGCTTTGCAAATTCGATTTTTAAACGAACATGACAGTTAGTCCTGCAAACCAGCGTAGAAAATTCATTATGGCGGTCACCAGCAATAATTATGACGAAAATGTTGTAGAAACACGATAGGCCTTTCCGACGTGTTTGGAATGCTTTTAAAGGGGTAATTTCTACCAATAAAATATGTGTGGCCAGCCCTTCTTAGACCTTATTGGTGCGCAGACCGAGCAACAAGATGCCTTCATTAACCGGAAACGGTGTTTCACGTTAGCTACTCCCCGTATATTGAGATCCCGGGGAACATATTTATTAGCACTAAAAGTAACATGGGCACGTAGGTGAGGTTTCTTAGTGAATTATGACTACGATAGTCTGCCCATTTCAAGAATGTAGATTGGACCTTAACTTGTGGTGTTTGCAATAGAAGGGACTGGTGGATGAAAGAGGACACTTGTACATGTATTGCTATTCTATCTCTTCCACTTTAGGCCATAAATAACCCCATGTTTCACCTGTAAAGTATACCAAGAGGTAAGCGAGCAGACCAACATGCAAGTTATTTCTTATTTCTTAATTTGTGTTCCACAATAAGACGCCACGATAAGAAAGGTCACCTAACTTATCCTTTCTAGAGGTTATATCCCGTTATTACAAATGAACGGTTCATTAAATTCATTTAAAAATTATGAAAATATTGGTAATATCGTTAACGTTCCTATAGATATAACATATTTGTGCGAGAGAATTTGTTTTCAAGTTTAGGAAATAGTACAAATTTAAGAAATTGTACAAGTCAAAAAATTAAAAGAAATTTAGGAAATGATGAACACCTATATTCACGCCAAATCTCAAAATTAAGCCAAACCTTTATAATTACTTATCAACCTTAGACTTTCAGTCAGTATCAAAGTAGCGGGAAAATGCAAAATTTCGATTCAGAAATCGTGATAAATTCTTACCGAGCAAGTTATAATTCGATAAAATTTCATGACCACATAGCCACAATTGTTTACTTGGTAAAGAGCCCTGAATACAAGCTCAGTTTACCGACCTTTGATAAATAGAAAACATACAATTCCTCTTTTTGGGTCTAAAACAAATACGATTTATAAGCTGGTTTTAGTTGTTCTTATATTTTTTATAATAATATTTTTAACTCTTTCATGTCCGAAAAAAGCATAACTGTTATAATACAGTCATAATGTCTCAAACCGGCGATTTTCTTTTAAGGTTACAAATATATTTGCTAATTAAAATATTTAAAGCAATGACATCTATAATTTGAATGTATATATAATTTCTACAGCATTGTTATGATCATACGTATCTCTTACATAATTGCCCTCTGTAATAAAATTAGCCAAAGCATCATGGTATACGTGCATCAAAATCTTTATCTCGCTATAAAACCCTAAGATTGAAGTAGTAACTTTGCAAATAAATCATTATCCTATATATATGTGAACAAAATCTGCTCTGATTCATTAACAGAAGATTGCCCCGTCTCTCTCGAAGTTCAACAATCGCCTAGTTCCTTGTTTTTCTTTGCCAATTCTCTGAAGGCGAAAAGTTTAAAGCCATTTATCTAAATACTGAATGATCACTCAAAGACCACTTAAGTAGTCAAATGTTGGCATGTTCATTCTCAAGTCGTCACCGGCAACATTTAACACGTACGTGCACGGGTGGTCAGGTACTAAAAGAGAAAATGGATTTCACAGACAAAATCTTGATTTCAAACAAAACAGTTTTGTTTTTGGAAGCATAAAACCTTCTGTTTACACGAGTTTGGCATGACTGGTACAAAGAAATATTGCCTCGCAACAACAAATATCTGGTTTACAACTTGCTTGGTTTGTTGTATTTCTAAAAGATTTCTTTTCATGTTTCTTGGAATTTGTTGTTCTTGTTCCGATGCATACACTTAAAATTTCACGTTAATGAATAGAGGGAGAAAAAACGATTCCACCTGCACATGCTATTTTCAGTGCAAAATCTCATAAATGACCTTTTATGTTGAATATAAATCAGTTAAATAATAATGTAAATGAATACAAAATTAAATATTGTGCGTATTTCTAAAAATTTACCGATGTTAAATTTCATCTCGAAGAGTGGTTTTGTGATTTCGTTATTTTTATTCAACATTAGACTTTGTTTTTGTGTTTTTAATAAAATGTTTGTTTCTCAGTGCTCAGAATCCTATGATTTCTTAGAGAGTACATAATAGGCGAAAGACTTCAAACAAGCAGCTCATATCAGGACAATACATTTTGTATATTCCATTTGACCTGCCTTACTTTAATCCAAACAGGATAACAATGAGGATTTGAAACATTTTACTTACTAGTAGATTAAATTTCCATTGTGTTAAAACATATTTCAATTAAGCGAATATAACAACATATCGTTTTACGATTGGACCAATCAAAGACGTATATACAAAAGTATAAAAGTCCTTGGACCCATCACAACTGGATAAAAATGAAGATTTGAAATTCAACGTTAATTTGTTTATTCATAACCAAAGAAAAGGACCAGCATTATTAACTTACTTTTCTGTTTTTGTTTCGCTATTGCACAATGTAATGCCAGATTTATACATACAATTCATTCCACCACCCACGAAGAAATTGGATCACATTTAATTGCAGAGATAATTGTCGTCTTGGCTGTTTAAGACCCTAAATGACGGACGCTTTTCCAAACAGTCTCAGACGTATTTCCTCATATAAATAGCGCTGTTGTAGACGGATTTCTAAACCCTCGTCTTCATATCCGACACTGAAGACAATCAAAGGGAAGTAAGCAGCATTGTTGGGGACTTCGAACAGTTATGTAAATCATATACAAGTTCCTCCAGAGTTGGTTTTTAGTTTATGATGATTTAAGTTTATTTGTTGGATGATGCTTCGGTTTACATACACGTACTGGGTCCATCAATATTCACTCTCCCTCTCTCTTAATGAGCTAAACTAAACTACGCAAAGGCAGATATATCTAAAATCCAATTGTGTAATTGTTTGTTCTGCTTGATAGATAAGCCATCAATTAGCGGTACATTTTTAAAAAAATTCATTTTGAAATGTTCCTTCTGTTAATTTTATTTAGCTGAAGCGCAATAAAATATATTTTTAATCTAGGTTGCCTCCCTTTGATAACTTGACATTGCGTCGTAAACAATATGAGTTAGCTTCATTTTCTCAGGCTTATGTCATATTAACATTATTTTGGTTTGACTAGAGAAATTCTTAGATACCAAATAGACTTTCCTAATTTTAATCACAAAATTTCAGAAAGTTATTACAAATTTTACAAATTAATTCAAATTTACAAAACATAATTGTACAAGTCATACTGATTTACAAATAACTGTTTCGTCTATATTTTAAAGACAAATAGAATATCTCTGAGTAGAAGTAAATACCCTAGATATTTTTTTTCAAGTAGATATCATAATACTTTCCAAAGGGATACCAACAACTACTAGTTTCCACGCCAACAAATATGTAAAATGATACGGAACCAAGGAGAAATGCATGTATACATTTGCTTCAGTTGAGACTGAAACTTGCTAGAAACTGTGCATTCATTGTAATTTTCGAAAATTATCAGGAGTTATCTGTATCTACTTGTTATCTATTGTGTCCCTTAATTCCGCATATATTAAAATTCTTGACCTAACAATGGTGTGCAGAAATAGCAGTAGCAGTAGTAGTAGTTGTATTTAGTTTTGTTGAAGTAGTAGCAGTTGACGAAGAAAAAGTAGTTGTAGTTGTTGTAGTAGTAGTACTAGAAGTAGCAACAGTAGTATTAATAGTTGTAGTAGAATTTATAGTAGAAATAGTAGTAGTAGTAGTAGTCGCACTATTAGTAGTAGTCGCACTAGTATTAGTAGTAGTAGTAGCAGCTGTAGAAATAGAAGCAATGATAGCAGTGGAAATCGTTGTCATTTTAAGTTTTGTTTTGTTGTAGTTGTAGTTGTTGTTATTTTTGTTGTTATAGTACTAGTAGAAGTAGTAGTAGTAGTAGTGGTAGCAGCAGTAGAAGTAGAAGCAATAGTAGTGGTGGTAATCGTTGTTCTTGCATGTTTAGTTGTAGTTGTTTTATTGTTGATGTTGTAGCACTGGTAGTAATAGTAGTAGTAGCAGTTGAAAGAAGTAGAAGAAATTGTAGTAGTTATTGTAAATTTAGTAGCAGTACTCGTTTGTTGATTTTTGTTGTTGTTGTAGAAGTAGTAGTAGTAGTAGTAGTAGTAGTAGTAGTAGCAGCAGCAGCAGCAGTAGCAGTAGTAGTAGTAGTAGTAGTGTTTTGTTGTAGTAGCCGTAGAATTAGAAGTAGAAGACATAATCGTTGTATTCGTTAATATCGTAAGTTTATTATTAGTTAATAAATTCAAATTGAGATATGATCACGCCCACATGCACAACTAATGATGACTGCAGACGTCTATAATCTATTAATGAAGAGTTCACGCTTGTTCTAGCAGTGGGAGGGTTTCGCACGTGTATCAAGCAATTATGATGTAATTAAATCGCAATCATCAGGTAATTTGATAAATCTCTCTCGCGGACAGTCTCCATGAAACAATCGAGTAATGATTAATTATTGTATAAAAACCATATGGGAAAATGGTGATAAATAATATCATAACTCCAAATTAAACGCTAGATATGCCATGTTCAGTCGATGCTGTGACATTTTTTTAATGACACTTTAATGAAAAGGTCTTATAATGAAAAGTGATTAAAATGGCAGAAGCACCTTTATTTTTAAGAAAAATAATACTTAAAATTTTCCCTAATACACAATAGTGTATGCCAAAATATATTTAATCCTCAGAGGCTGAAAGATGTCAACTCCCCAGTCCAACGAAATACAAAAGAAATTATCGAGTATCAAGCAAACACTACGGGGACCATTTTTGGGTTAACAGCTTACAATCATTTGAGGTAGAGAAATGAAATCGCATAGCTTAAGTGAACTTGGTACGTTCGAACTGCCTCTTTTGATTTAAAAAAACCCATTGCTTTGAGTTTTCATGAGCTTATCGAGATTACTCTATTTATTTGAAAAAACGTAATACACAGCACTTATGATATCTTAAAGATAACGTTCATCGAGAGAAGAAAAGATTCTTAGAACGTATCTTTATATAGGTAAGCTTTCATTACCAACAATTTACATATCATACAAAACATCAAGGATTACACCTTGTAGATATCTAAACTATATAACAAGCGATAACTATGAATAATAACGATTACATTGAATAAGTCCTTGATGAATTTTTTGGGTCTAATTATAAAAAAAAACTTTAATAATTTCTCTAAATATTATTGCTTCACACGTAGCATTTTATAGTTTGCATTTAGTAAGGTTCTAAGTCACGGCATTGGTCAAAATTCAACAATAATATCAAACATAGAATCGAATACGAAGCTCACTGCTACATTACAAACATTCTTTGTATCAGAGTTGTGAGATAAAACAGCACATCATTATTGATAAATCAAGGAATATATATAATATACCCTAGTTTTTTATATTATCAATCACCAAATAACAATTGATGTTCTGTGAGTTTTTATATCGATTTAATTTACATTTCTATAATTTCAGTTCAAACATCTTACATCAGATATAGTTAAAAGAAGAAGAAAAACAGTTGTTTGTTCATGAATTCACGGATTTCAAATTAATTGATATGGGTGAAAGCATACTTCCAAAAAGTAATAAACTTACCACGTGTGAATAATTGAAAATGTACGGTATCGATGACTCGACTGAGGTCAAAATCTCTAGGAAGGCCCATTGTCATAAAATGGATGCATATCGTAGTGAAAGAGTAAGGGGCGTAATAAAAGGATGCACATTACTATCAAACACACTCGTTGAATTCAAATTTGCTCCCATTAAAAATACTTCATGGTAGTTTGTCAGAGGTACTCTTTTGGAAAACTAACGTTGGTTTAAAGGTCAGGTTTTATTATCTCCTACCTACATAAACCTACACGCGTTTCTATCAAGAAGAATGAACTAAGGGAAATAAAACTTGACAATTTGAATTTATATTAATTAATGAGCAAGTAATTTTACATAATATTTTCTTTAACAAAACTTCATTCCAACATTCATTCATTAGTAAAATTATCTTTTTTTACAATATGCTTAATATCAATTTCGATAGTCAATGCAAATTAGTATTTTGATGAAAATCTGTTTAGACCGCAATATGTCATTTATCATATTTGTATTTCATATTTCTATCTTAAATTTTACATAAATAACTGTATTTTCACTTACACTTTAAACTGTCTGTTCTAAACAAACAATATGCCCTCTCCACTATTATTAATTTTATTTCCAAGGTTGTTAGGAAATAAACTGAACATTCAATATTGTTTGTAAAAATAATTAATTCTATTCAAATGACTGTTTCTGTTCGTTTCGAATGTCCTGTTCAGATTTTCATTTAACTATCTAAGGACCTAAGATTTTTAATTCATATTTTGAAAAATGTATAATTAAAAATTATTCATGACGTTGAAATATCAGAATATTTTTACTGAATCATCATATGAATAAAACATGTTGGGATTAGCTCTATACTCCTTATGAATTATGCGATTCGTATTGTGTGTTGAATAAAGGAGTGTTGAGCAAAGTGTACATGTAGACAATATGTCTATATGCTCATGGTTACTACAGTGCCTTCCTATAATTAGACAAGAATGTCGGAAGAAAGAAGCTTGCGTTCTTACAAGCCTGGTGGTTCAGGTATGCTTGGTGTCTTTAACTATAAAAACCATCATCAACTTCAAACGATTTCTCCACCTCGATGACAGAAGAGCTGGGAAAGGGGGGTAATAAAGAGACAGTCTTTATGTTACATTTATGACAGATTTTTCCTCATGGGATAATGGAACTGATACCCATACTGGCTTTATGCCCCTAACTTCCAAAACGGAATCCTACGATATGGCCGCTAACAAAGGTTCCCTGAAATGAATTTTTGTTTTAATTATCTTTTAGTAAAGATTTTGGAAAAGTTTCATTTGCAGCACAATCAGTGAAGATTGTGTGAAGGCCGCGCGGAAACTCGTGGAATTAAAATCTTTGAAAAAGCGATTTTAGATTTTACACTTGGTTTCCACTTATAATGCTGATCTTTGGTTTTATTTCCAAAGCTAATTAATGGACGTGATTACAGACACAACTTTCATGGTAGTAATTAACTCTATGAGCAACTAATTCCCTCGTTTAATTCTCTTAATAAATTGCAACTTAACAAACTTTCAACGTGTGTTGTAACTCATGATAACACTATAAACTGGAATCAAATGTACATTTTTATACAAAATGTCACTTCATAGTTTTATGTAAACTTGTTAGTTTGTCCCATGGTGAATGTTCATTAGGATTAAATAAGTTCATAATGTACATGTTTGACCGACTCAAAAGTTCTACCACTCTTTTTCAAGCTTGGTAATCTGAAAACTGAAAACTGACCTCCTTCTAAACATTTAATCTAAAATGCATGGTATAGTCGAATTATTGCTTTTAAACATTACCCATTTACCTTTTATGTTTGAATGGTTGAATTGTTTGTCACGTTTGTCTCATAATGACTAATTGTTACATGTTACATCGTGCTTGGCTTGGATTAAATTATCATCATAAGGTAGACCCCATCTTCATCAAATCAACCATAACGCTATCTCTCTCGCTAGAAGAAAAGAGGACAGGATTAGTTTTACGAGACGAATGTGTCACTTTACAGTTGTGTTGCCAAGTTACTTTCAAGCTGGTTGCTCGAGGCAAAATGTACATGGACGAGTCACATGTTGTTCAGTATATGTTACTCAAAATAAAATGAATAACATGATCGGCGGACTATAACGAATGTTATTTAATTGTATTTTATTTTCAATTCTATTTTTACCACAAGTAGTTTAAATGGTAATTTGATCACAACTGAAATGCAAAATCAAAATGTGTTTAAGTACATAGAAAGTAAGTTGCGTATATACATGACACTGTTTTTATTTATGTTTGTCACTCTAACAAACTTGAGACGTGTTTTCTAAGACTTAGATTCTCGCTAAGGCAGTCCCTATAAAAGTGCCCCAAAACTTCTTTTCGGTTTCCGTTTTGAAAACTAACGTGTACTTTATGTAGAATAAAATCTAAAACTATCTAATGGATAATACCATGTTAATGATTCATTCATTAAACTTTTCATTGTTATAACACTTTACGACAAATCCCTGACAAACACATTGATATCAACATCCGATATCGATCATTTGTTCAATATCATATATACACATATATAATTAAAACAACAAATTCGTTACATATTATTAGCGGAAAGTGAACACATCCTGTTATGTAGAAGATTTAAGACAGTTGAAAGGGGAAGACTTGTGGTCAATAAACGAGATTTTGCTTACTTTCAATGTTGAAGACATAAACAAAATTATACTCACACTGGTCATTTCCTCTTGTTATGAAGAAAATCATGAAGTAAATTTCTTCCTTGATTTATCCTTTGAATTTGCACCTCTTCAACCGAGGACAGGACTGAGTGAAATGCACTCTACTTCCCACAGTTCGCCGCGGCTTCACAGAAGTTAGATCCATTTTTCTGAAATTGCAGATTAGGGAATACTGTTTATCATCGGGTGTAAAATGTTATGCTTGATTTTACTATCTTTGTAAGGATTTGATTTTGCCCAAACATCGCCGTTCATGTTCACAGAGGATCACATCAAAGCTAAAAATGAAAATGAGTTCATGATTGATTGAATAGTTTGCTTTATGAAGATCGTAACTCCAACTATCAAACTCGCATATCACTCCTAGTTTTCACAGTAATTTATTCAAAATTTAAAAATCAGAATATTCTCACTGACTAACCAAAAGTTGTTTTTTCGTTTGTCTTTTTTCTTTCTAAATTATTAAGGAATTTTTTAAGAGTATATGCAGGTTACGTTCGTTACAATTTCGTAAACCGTTTAGAAAAATATTTCATTAATCATCTGTTTTCTTACATACATGAAAATGTATCAACATCTACGAAAGTGCCACAGCGTGAATTTGTTTTACAGTATTACACAAATTTTGAATGAAAATCTATCATTTGTACTTATTTATACGCAGTTTTCATTGTAAAATTGTCATAATCACAAATCAATACTATAACCCTTTAGGCACTATGTACATCATGTGAAATACCTGAATTATTTGATAATTTTAAATATCATAATTGTTAAATAATCCTATCTGTAACATTTAGCACACAAAAATAACGACTTGTGACACCCGTCAATTAGGCACTATGTACTTCATGTGAAATACCTGACTTATTTGATAATTTTAAATATTATAATTGTTAAGTAATCCGAGCTGTTACATTTAGCACACAAAAATAACGACTTGTGACACCTGTCAATCAGAGAAGCCACGCCGCTCCTGTACGTGATTCACAATATAATAAATCTTTATGAACCATTTCTTATCTTTGAAGTCGTTGAGTAAATAGTGGCAAAAATTTGTTTCCTAGTCGGATTTTATTCGTTCTAATTACAATTAGTGTTTGCTTGACCGGATCTTCAATGATCTAACGCTTATGTCACATAATAACCTCTGGGTTGCCGAAAGCTGGATGAGTTCCTCTGATCAGGGGAGATAACAATTGTTGTCACTCTTTGTGACGGAATTAATTCGCAGTAGGAACTCAGATGTTTATTGTTCGGCGAATCGCCTAGACATAAATACAATTCATTTCGCTAGGCTTTGGTGTTTACTTTATTGTTTATTTACAAGTCCCGTCGATGTTTATTATTATAGCGGATAAGGAATATGAACGCGATGACAGAATGGCAAGTCGAACCAAAACAACTTCAATCATCCATGTAGCGTTAAGATTTAATTTAAAGTACCTAAAAACATATTCGACGTGAACAATCATACTCCCAAACATGGGGTATTGGATACCCTTACCGTGAAATCATGTAAGAACGCTGCGTCCTCAACAAAGATACTTGACTATGATAGTTCATTTTGATGTTTCATATTTTGATACTTATTTACTTGTTTTGTCCAGTTAGGTGAATTGTAACTATCATTTTAGAATCATGGTCCCTTTTATAGATCCTTTCACCTTTTTTTAGTTTGAACCAAATAATATAAAAAAAAGATGTTACAGGATATACGTTATTTCGAACACACTTGTAACTCTATGTTTTTTGGGAAAGGTCCACAACAAAGAAACACTAGACGTTAAAATGCATTTGTTTACACTTTTTAGTAAACAGCCTTATTTTGCATGCCGTTTAGCAAATGATCTTTTCATGTGAACTATTTTATAACAAATATCTTTGAAAATCCTACATTCTTGCCAAAGTGTCCTTACATTTGAATTTCATAGAACGACGATTGTAGATAGATACATGTATGTTCTTAACTTTTATTACGAAGATAATTAGAAAATTAATTAAGTGGCGTATACGTAAACTAAAATGACCTTTACAAAGACCACCCAAGTGATACGCAAAGACATAAAACTAGGATCGTGACCTGGGGTTTTCATAGATACAACCGTAGACGTTCAGACTTCTAAAACGAAATCGGAATCATCTTAGTGGTATGTCATTAAACGACGGGCCTCTAGCTCCCCTCGTGTCATTAAGGCGATGTTATCATCCAACTATTTGCTTCATGCTGACTAAGTCATATCTCACACGTTGAAATAAATAAGTTCATATATTACCACTTGTGTTCATATTTGCTACGGGAGTTTCAGTACTTATGTAAGTATTTATAATTTTCAGTTTGGGCTAGTTAATTAATTTACCAAAGATATTCTAAACGTTTTGAAACTATAACTGATTAGTGTGACATGATGGTATGAATAAAAAGATAATGCATTTAAATAGATATCTACCAAACTTCCTAAGTTTGAAGTTTTATCTGTCACTTAAACATTTTCTCGGAAAATAATCACACTTAGTAATAATCGGAAATTTCGATATTCGACATTCGATACAGTTGGAATAATCAAATACGTCATAAGATATCATGATCTAAAATAAATATCTATTCACCCGTTATGATCCATGAATATTCAATCCTTTCTTCATTGAATAAATCTGACCTGTATATTTGTAAGCATCGGTCAACTACACGTGTACATTTACCAATTTCTTTTAAAAACTACATTTCAGCATACTTATTGCGACCTGGAATAGGTGAAGATACAGATCATTTTTTGTTGATATCTTTAACATTTCTATTTCAGATCTACATATTTGGTGGTTTCTTCTAATTTTTCACACATTCAATGGAGTACATATCTTTCTAGTTTGGTAAAAGTTATATTAATTCGAACAAATTTGAAAACCTTCTTTGCTATATCTATTTAAAACTATATGTTCAAAATTCTATCTACATTTGAGCAAATGCACATATTCATGTTTTAACAGGTGAACAGAACCGATGTATAATTGTTTATAATTCTCACATATTCATTTTGTGTAATAAATCGGATTTAAAGGCGTTTCCATGTGCACGTGTATAGTGATATTCATTGTATAAAAAATTTCAAACCATTCTTATAAACTACATTTACATAAATAAATATTTAATAGTTACCCGTTTTAATAAATGTAATGTTAAAATTGTGTTGTAATGTTTCACATTATTAATTCAAATCATGTTATATATATTTACGATAATAATGAATAAAGATATATACAACTATATCAGTGCTTAAATTACATGTGACGTTCTGACGATTCACGTACTTGGGATTTCAATTATCAAAACGTCCTGAACAGCACCATATTCAATTCACTACCAACTGAGCGAGTTTCAAATAACAGTGTATAAACATGGTCACAATATATAGACCTTGTTCAATATACAGCCTTGGATGTACGTTGCTTTGAAGTCAGGGTATTAGTAAAGTTAATAACACAGTTATAAAGCCTTGAATTTCATCTTGTCGGTAACGTTGCGTTCATATCAATATAAAATTCATATCAGTTTCAAAACAGCCTTGTGAATAGGGAGACAAAATGGAACAGTAAATGATACTGTATAACAAATAGTAAAAGTTATATAGTTGCCCTATAGTAAAAGAAAGCACTTTATCGTTTAACAATGTTTAAGAATAATGTTAGCAAGATTGTGTTTCAATAACGTGATAAAAAAAATACTGTCGTTTATTCTTAATACAAGTATCTTTCAGAGTCATATTCAAATAACTATCTTTAGAAAATTGAATATAATCTTCATATATTGAAATGAAGAGGTCAGGTTTTTTTTATTATTCTGATAATACCATGGTGCCGTCACGTATTTTGCTGATTCTGTTTTGTACGACGATTCTAAATGTGGTATGTGTGTAGTGCGCAGCAAGAAATCGATCGGATTGTTGATTTTACTAGTGCTTGGCTTAGATTTCGTTTGGGGGGAAAATTTAATCAAAACTGTAATTCTTAATTCTTTAGTATTTGAGGCGACACGTTGTTTGTATTTTATAAACACATATTGATTAGTAATTAAGATAGTCATTTCTCTTAACATATGGTCAAATCTATATTTGAATAGGAAGTTATCGTTTTGACTCTTTGATTTACTCCGTTTAAGAGTTAAATATACCCAGGCGAAATACATAAAATTAATGATAGTAATAATAACATCAGTAAAACTATACTTATATTTTTTCAATTTTCCATTTACAGTACTAACCTTGTATAGCCAACGGAAAAGAATTTTGTTTATGAAGATATGTTAAATAAATTAGTTGAAAGGTGTTCTTCAATGTTTCATAGATACATACAAATTAGTTGTTGATGTCTTCTGAAATTTTGATAAGCTATCGAGTATTCCTTTCTGCTCCAACTCCATTATTCATTTAATCTTAAAACTAACTTCTTAGAATTTTTACAGGCTCCATAATGAAAGTATACCATACCAAATTCACATATAAATGTCAGATTAATTATCAAGTGACCTTGTTGTCCTTAAACCGTTACAGACTACTTGTAAATAAGTCAAGAAGAAATGTTCAGCAAGAAATATTAAGAATTAAATCATAGATATTTTAAACATATAAAGTCAATTCTTAGGTCTGTAATGTCGATTTTGAATGTCCAAGAGACATTTCTAGGTGCTGGCTAAATATTTAGTTCTTCCTTCTCTTAAACGGTCACTTATTGACCACTGTCCGAGATGATGAAAGTAGTTCTCTATGGGTCGATATGGGGACTGACCTAGAGTAATTAACTCGTGCTACCAACTCAAACGCTGGCCACGTTTCGCCTCGCTCAATTTCATCTGTGATCGTCGGTCATAAAACGGGAATAAAACTCAGAACTCCGTTTGGTGTTTGGGAACCAACAAACTGTTTGCCGCGGATGCATTTCAAGTCAGTTTTATATCCTCAGTGTTTAGACAGTTTGAAACCAGCTTCAGAAGAATTAGTCTCTTAAGTCGCTGTTTAATCTTCCCGAACTTCGGTTAGCGGATAATAAAGTATGGACGAGGCTTTACTTTGCCAGCTCTTCTGTAGTAAACATTCTCGTTTGAACGCTTGCTTGCTTGGAAAAGTGTTCATTTAAAAGTATGATTTCCTGTTGATGAAGTTGAAAATTAAATATTTCTCTTGATAAAACCTTTCTACTTGCCAACTGATCGCAGGTGAATGGACCCTTGCTTGCGCGAAGAAGTGTTCATTATAAGAAATGCCAAAATTCCCAAGTAAGTACCTCTTACGCTAAGTACGCTTTTGATAAGTAGTCAAATTCGGATAAATCTGTATTTTGACTTTTGGTATTGGAACAAAACGCATGTTAAGATAAAGAGATTGTATCGTAAGTCTTTTAAACTTATGTTACAGGCATGGCGATTTTAATTCAATTTCGGTAAATATCACGGAATAATGTAACCTATATTTACATTGATTACACATTGTGTATTTTAAATGAAAATAGGAATCTAAACAATGTAGATATATTAGAAAAATCGTATTTTACATTGAAAATAAGCATATGACAAACGTTTGTTGAAAAATGTGAAGCGCTCGTAAAATAAGCCATTCTTAATGAACATGCATTAACATTCTCATTGTTGTCATCATATGAATGAATGTTTGTCACATCATCACAAGCGTTACGACAAAGCCGTTCAAGAGACCACGAGAATGCTTATTGTTCCAATGAAAAGCTTCGCAGCAGACTCACCTTCACAGTGTGTTATCTGCACTTATTTTCAGAATCCGGGGTCTGGCTACACAATGAGTAAATCTTATCTTTTATTGAGGCATAAACTCATTGAGTAACCCGTTTACCTTCATATATAATCCTAAAGCTCTTTGAAGTTTGGGCTGGACCGTGCTAAATGTCTAACTTTATCGGCAAGTGAAAATAAGAAGCTTTGGTCCCAATTTTAATGGCTTCTCGAAGGCCCCTTGGTCCAAAGTGTGAGCGAGTGTTCCTGTTGTAAGAGTCTAGAGTTGCAATATATAGCATTATTGTGACCAGGGTCAAGAGAGAGAACACACAGGCTGTACGGCTCACACACAGAGACACAGGTGATTAAGTGATATGCAAACAACCACCTACACGTACAACTTCATAGTTTATTCCCTCATATTATACTTAAGTTCAAAATACATGTTTTTTGACAATTACTTAAAAACGTAAACACAATAATTCTAACAACCCGTTTTTTTATTCTTTTTCATTTACTGGTCTATTTGAAATGAGATCCGTCTGTGGCACTGCACAGTGAACCCAAAGCATAACTTTTGATGAGAGAAGAAGACTTTGTTGCGATCATCTATGAAAAACAAAACATATACAAATACTAAAACCACAAATTTGCAATCTGATAATCATAGTTCGACAATTTCAACTGCAGCAATTTCTCTTTAATAACTTACACATAACTATATAGTATCCTATGACTTTCAGGTTAAAATAAATTGCATGTACATGTTTGGGGCAGATATATTGCTTAGAGATTTTAATAAACGTAGATGCATACAGTTCACTCAAAAGTCATAATACATGTGTATCAAATTATGTATATAAAAATAGTTACTGGCCATAGAATGATACAATTACATAATCACTATTTTTAACTGGTTCAAAACGTATGTGTATATGTACTAAACTTTTATTTTACGATTAACATACCTACAGATCTATATTGTACTCGTTCAAAACATACATGTATACACTAAGATATTACATTTAGATTAACATACGTACATATAGATCATGCAAATATTTTAGATTAAGACACGTATATAAAAATATGTTATTGCTGATTAAAATAGTGGTATGTACATTTGATATATAATTTTTATAATAAAAAAAGAAATAAGTTATGAACTTTACATTGACTTACACGTGTAATGCAAATATTCTCAAACAACAAAAACGTTCAAATGATCAATTCTAGACTTAAGAATAAGCATTAGAATTTTTAGGTCCAAAATTATTTGAGATACAGTCATTTGGTACGCGTAAATGACACTAATAATATTCATAGGTAAGGTTTTATTTGCTAGCATTTAAAAAAACTAGTGTTAAAGCGTTTCAACATTTAAGGAATTTTATCTTCATCTTTAATTGCGTTTGAGCTCATTTATTTAAGTGATAGTCGGGTAAAAATGTGCACGTGATCATACTGGGTAGTTTAGGTAACATTGAACATGAACGTTCGTCTCATGGTATCATGGATCCTCTTATATAAAGGGGTTGTTATTCGATCAGGGAGGGATCCCTTAACGATAGTGTTTGTAAGAGTAAACTCTTGCTATCCTCCTAACTGTCAATTAGCACTTAATGAAATCGAGACGAGGTGTTAAGATAAGCTTTTAGGTCTCAGGTAACACATTGAAGGATTCAGCTTCGACGTAAGATTTGTAGAGGTTACAGAACTAGTAAACATTGATAAATATGTGATTGAGCAGGATACCGGATTTGATGCTTTAAAGTTATGGTTTATAGAAATGAATTAAAAGCGACTGTATTAATGTGACACTGTTAAAGTAAAACTTCATAAATCGTGTTTAATGTGAAGAACGTTTAAATTATTTTAAATTATATTAAAATGTCACGGCGCAATTTGGATTCTTTTCTTTAGAATATGAGGATAATAGCAATCGTCTCGTCTGTCCGTAGGTATTTTAGATTAGTATATAATTATTTATTCATTAGCAGTAGCACGATTTTTGAAAAATTTATTTCCCCTAATTTTCTTTATTAATCATTAGTTTATTCCAAATGTATTATCTTTAGAAGGTCAAATCTCAATATTCAACCCATTCATAAGTAGTCGTAGAAAAAAATATCAAGTTTCAAGCACAACCGATTGGCGGCCATTTTAGTGTGAACACCTTTAAATCAATTTCATCAGGGAAACTAAACGGATAATGGTACGTTCGTTTTAAAATTGCTTCTTTTGATTACAAAATATTGTCTTGCAATTGATGACATTTAATTTTGTTTTCTAAAATCATTTTACTTTTTTTAAACTTCCCCTTTTAAGATATACTTACAGCTTACTGAATTTTCCTAATTTTACATAAATTTTCATGAAGATTTTTGTACGTTCAATAAATAGCCATCAAAATAACAAGTTTTTATTTTTCAATCTGACCATGAATAAACAAGACATACAAGAACAATGAGTGCAATTATAGGAAAATCACATGTCCTTTTTCGTATGGGGAACGTTTTCCGGGTATTTGACACCACAGAAACCATATGTAACAGACTTTTATCAAGGGTATTTGCAGCAACTCCTCTTATATGGTTGTCTCAAAAAATGTATGTCGAGTATACAGTTTCTTTTATCAATTCAACACAGGATACCCACGTTCATAACCAGAATTAATATATTTGTATGTTCATAACACTGAAATTTGTTGTACAAAAAGTGTACAATCATTTTGAGTTTGTAATTTATCCAACCAAAAATTTTGATCACAGTGCGAAACTTCAAAACTGATAAGCAATCATTCCTGAAACTTCACATACGCACAGTTCCGAGTTCCGTATTTAAATTGTTAAGATAGCATGTAGTACCAGTTCCCAGTATTTTTTACAAATCACAAAGTGAGCTAATCAACTTTTTATAAAGACACCTTATTTGTAAATCATACTTACAAAAGGTCAAGGCTATTTGCATCCTGATTCTTTGGTTTTTTTATGTGCTTTGGTGTGTTTTTTTCAGTAAAATTTGTCCTGTTTTGGTAAAAAGATTCAATTTGTAAGTCTCATTACACATCGTTCTGCACTTAATTGACTCACAATATTCACATGCATACATCTCGTACAGAGAAACGTAATGAAAACCTGTGGTAAGAGCTCTTGTTCTTTCGGTATCTGTCTACCCATCGGTAAACGGGTACTATTGTTACGACAAAAATAAGGGTACATCTTATAACCACTGACAGCCAGCTTGAAAGCTTAGAGGTAGAGTCTATACTGTTAAATACACTTCTACAAAACAAACAGGAGAACAAAAGATACAGTATGGTGAACTGAAAACCATTAAGTGCAGACTCAAAAAGCCGCTGTTGACAAAAGGGTGAACATCAGACAGATTTATCTTGGTCTCTCTTAACTTAAGTTTATGAACCCTACCAAATGAAATTATTTTGGGGGAAATCTTCATACCTTGATAGTTATAAAGTAACAAAAACAGTCAAAAGAAGAACAGTTTACCAGGTGCACAAACTGTAACACATATGTACAATAAAAATGAATGTCATGAGCCGGTGTCGAGAATGACGCTTGGAGATGCTTCATAAGGCTTTTTAACAGGTGTCCTATGGCATCATGACATGAAACGTTGGATTAAGATTTTAAAACTGGCCTTATATGTTCCTATGTTTTAGAAAGCTTGCATTCCTCCACGTCTACAGACCAATAACAACTCTTTCAATCTTTAATCATTTGTCATTAAACTTTCCCAAGTTATATAGGATTATGAATTGATGGTCAAACTGTAACTCAACTTCTCAAGTTTATTTCACTTATTTGACTTATCTTTCTGTTAAGTCATTACTTAATGATATTTAACCGCAATGTATAGATACTATTAGTCAATATTTTGTCTGATGACGTAAGAAAATATATCACTAGAATGACGTGTCTGTTTGAACTTGCAGAGTTCGTCATTTAACCGTGGCGTAATCAAAAGCATAATCAAAGCGTGTTACAATCGCAAATTGGAACGATCAGTCTGGCGTGAGTTGAATGCAAGCTAACTTGACACGAACTAGGCAACTAATATCGCTCTGACGATACACAGACAGAGTGTTGCTCGGAGCATGTAAGAAGATAGTCTTAGAAATAACACTCATACTATACTGTTATTATTTCCTGTGTATATTTTCACGAATAAAACATTTTATGGCGGCCCACCCAAGCGGAATATCCATGACCCAAAGACGAAAATTAGATATAGCCTGCAAGTTAAGTTTTCGACGTTAGACGGCACAGTATACATAAGTACGTATGTTTGGTGGTTTAATTCGGTAGTTAACTAGCAAATGAGCATTCTACTTCACATAACGGCTACTGTATTTACGACTTCTTTGATGTACTGCCGGTGTGCTCGAAGATATCGTAAACAGACCAAGTGTTATGGAAGGCTTTTGGCGAGTGGGTGAAGCTATGAGATAAATGGAGTTGTCTCCCTTACTCTGTAGATCTCTCTCGTTTCTTTATTTAGCTTCTGACCTATATTTAATTAACCATTTGATTTCAAATGATTGAGGTTAAATGCATCCTTATTACATTACCAAAATTTTGTCTTATTTCAAGGAAAGCAATATATTTTTTTTCAATTCTAATATGATGTATTTCATTTGTGCTATCATAAAAATGAAATGAGAAATTTGAAATAAAGACAAGGCAAACTTATTTCAATTATTTCAACGGGTATCATTGTTTTGTTAGAATTAAACATCGATAAAACCATTTCATGCTACAATTTCATACTTCAGTTTCTAGTATAAAAACTATATAGACCTTGTTGTTAAAAGTGCTTAACGAGAGTACCTAATTCACTACTACTACTACTATATATATATTGTTCAATTCACTAATGATTCAATAAATTTGAAATAACAAAGATTGCATTGCAGAGGCATTTGGATAGTGAATACTTTCCTATTTATAGAAATATTCTGAATTGTTTTTACATTAATTCTTTAATTCAGCAGTGGGAAGTTAAGAAAAGAAAAGATTAAACGATTACCTAATTCAATAAATCAACTAACATTATATAACTAAAGTATCATTTTATGTGTTATCTTGTAACGAAAAGTAATATCTTACTCATTTTTCTTCGCTTTTTGCAGCTGAGGTTCGAACCAAACCCTCAAACGGAAACCATCTTGCTGTCCCACCGTTCAGAAACTAAATACAAGGACTTTACAGACGAGTGGTCATACATATACAATAAGCTTGCAACAAAATCAGATTTATTGTGCGTCTGTAGATAACAACTTTTAAAAGATTACATGCTTTTAGCACAGCTACTCAATGTCAATAAAGGCATATCATGGTGGATTAAATATAACACCATTTTTTACGGATCAGGTTATAACAAAATAAAACTTAACTATGCAAACACATTTCCCCAGATATAAGTAAGTAATGCATTACTGGAGTTCAAAGGTCAATATAAAAACCTGACCCTTAAAGTTATGCTTAATCAATTCGGGATTAAAGGATTACTTTGTAATCAAAATATGATTATAGCAGCAACATTATCTGGGCGTCATTTGGAACAATGGCACTGTACAACACTGTACCTCACATATATGTACATGTATATGCTTAGAATTGTTTTAAAAATATTTTAATGTATGACTGTACTCTTTCGAAATGATTAAGAGTTTTGTTCGTTAGACTTGAAAACAATATTTTCTGAACAATATGAATAAAAATTAGATTTATTTGACTATTTCCAAGTTTGATTTACATGTCGTTAATGACAATATTTTAAAACTTTACTTTGTCCTATTACAAAATGACTCGAGCCATTGTATGTATGACTTAATATATATATCTTGAATATCTTGAATGACATGAAGATAGATATGTTTTCTACATGATTTGCGAGTTATAGCATTAGCTGTTAACACAATGTGACAACCTACATTGTAAGTTATTCGTTTTACATTTGTTGAGACATTAAATACATATTTCACCATGCTGACATAATACTGCATGCGCATTTTTATGATTAAATGAACTTCCTTTCATAAATATTTGATGTCAAATTACATGTTATTTAGCTCTACTAGTCGTGTTAGACACATGTGTACTTGGTGTCACGAAAAAAGGTTACTTGCGTACATGTAAACTTATGTTTTCTATTCCTCATCATTTTTAAGTTGATTTCGAATGTGAATTTTTATAACTCGATATCTGATAAATAAATTCGTTTTAGAATCATTTTTTATTTTCTAAATTGATTGATTCACATGGAAGGTAATATCTTAAGTCTGAAAAATAAACTTTCTTAATTTTGCGCAGCTACAAATGCACAAGTGTTTCCTTAATGTAAAAATTTTGATACATGCGTTTTAATGCACGTTACTCGTTCAATTTACAAATTAAAAAAATCGAAACATCAAACAGATATCTTACTTATAACAATAAAATTTACCTTTTTCTATTTGATATTTGTTTCTCTCCATTGCTTTTGCATCAAATATAAATTCAATGGCTTGAAAAGGGTTTTTTGAAACTTGCTAAAACAATCACTAGTTTACATTGTTTAAAACATCAAAAGCCTTTCAAACATATCCCATGATTATTCTTTTGATATTACATAAACAACTCATACAGAAACGCTTATATTCGGACATGAAACTGATGGATTGTATATTAACCTTATATACTTTCTATGAATTGTTTGACTTAGACGTATAAAGTTTAGTAAACTGAACTCTTTACAGTTTTTACCATTATGAAAATGTACATAATCATATTTCTATAAAACGTTTCTGAAAAAATATGCATTGGTAGAGGAGCGCTTGATTTACTGAATTTACTTACAATGCAAATATTATTTTAATTGAAGACGATAACTGTTTAATGTTGAAAAGTTTGTAGTCGAACACTCAGCATATATTCCTAACATAAATGTATTTTAGAGGAATAATTTTCTGTTATTTTTCGTATAAATTCTTTCCTGTTTCATGTTATAAAGATTATCAAGATTTCGTTTATGGAACAGGGGTTATTTACTCATATATCACAACCAATGAAAAAAAAAAGAAAATATACTTTGATTTTAATGTCAAAAGCTGGTTTACTGAGAATTGTTTTTGTAAACTGCTAAATTAGATAACTGCAAATTTTAAAATTATGTTCACAGTTTTCATGTTTTAACTGAAAAATGAGAAACTTTGAACTATAAGAATCTAGTGTTTTGTAAAAAGTACATTTAGTACACCAGGCAGTGTATCCTTTATTCAAATATTAATTTTTCATGTTTTTCTGTAATATACACATCATCGACAATCTTACATTATACATTTAAATAGTCAGCTTCATATTACAGTTTGGAAAACTGCCTAGGTTATATGATGACAATTTTATAATTCAACATGTTTAAGCTCACTTAATATGCATGTAGTATGTAGTATAGACTATTATGTATTGTAAAAGTTCACTGTGTAATGGTATTATCCAAAATCTGAAGAATACAATGTAGGGTATTTTCCTACATTTCGTGACTGATGATGAATATATACAGAATTTAAGTCGACACTGAACTAATCAACGAACTCAATATTACATGATAATTTCTTGGGCCTTCATTGCATTCATTCGTAAACTAATAAAAGTTGAATGCTTGTATATCAAACAGTTATATTTTTTTTTCAGTCATACAGAAATAAGAATCATTAACCAATCGTAATTGATTTACATTTTTGAAAAATAAAATGCAGAATAGTTTTACTGAATTCATTTGAATGATGAGCATAAAGGATAACGCAAAGGATGGTACTGACAACGAAATGAATAGATTTCATTCATTTTAATGAAGATGATAAATTATATAACCTATACAAACTTTGTCAATACATTCATCTTTGACAAGACCTCATTAGAAGTATCACCCTATCTGATTTATCAAAAGGCTTTTGTGAAACTTCGTTCTCAAAACTTCTAGTGCGGCATTGCTTAATTCACGCATTGCTAACCATACAATTTATTTCCGTTCATGCTCAATTGGATGGTTTATCAGGATCAGTTAAAAATCAGAAATAATGATTGTTCAACATTTCAGAAAGACCAATTTTTTACACCAACATAACTAATTTCAAGTAAAAAATCATCGTCAAGGCTCTTCTTTAATTTTCTATTATTATATTTTACTATGCTACATTATCATATCTTAATATTAAAAACAGTTTGGATACCTGGAGGATATATCTATCTACTTTATTATTAATAAAAATATTTCCAAAAGTTTCCTACAACTTTAACATCATCATCTACAATAAATGACAGATGAGATGCATTCTTGCTATGACAGATATGGCAATCATACAAATATATCTTCTTCATTCAAATAGTTTGACATTTCGAAACGATGCGGGACAAAATAAAACAAAACTATTAGTCTTGGAGCGTTAACGAAAACATGAAAACATGACATTATTTGCTAGAAATTATATTGGAGAAAACTTGAAGGATAATGAAGGAAACTCACTTCTTATTTAAGGACATCGAGGTCGGGAGTTTTAAGAAATGGTAGTTTCAATGATCAGAAGGGTGAATTTTGGAATATATTGATATTTACATAGACGTCAATATAGGCTTTGTAAGTTTAAAAAAATCCAAATGAAAGTATTTAAATCAGAACTATGCATTTGTTTATTATTACAATAATTGGAGAAAAACGGAGTATGGTTGGCGAAAACCTTTTCTCAAATTCTTTGGTAATAAGGTTAACCACATTTTCAAAACGACTGAAATTTATCTTCAACATTATACATTAAAATGCCAATTTGTATACACACTTCAGTGCTCAAATCTTCATATTTGATATTCGGGCAGGTTTCGAAGGTGGCGACAAACTCGGCCTTGATTTCTCCATTATGGGATATTTGATATGGATCATTCTTGATACGGACCACACACACGTTCAACAGATAACACCTTAACCAACCCAGTCAGAAGCAATGGATTTTTGGGATTGTTCAGAGCTCAAAATAATATGAAATTGGCATTCTGTGATCTATAGTTAAATAAACCTTTCAAAATAGTTTTCATTTGAGATCAATTCAGATACAATAAGGATCAAAAGTTTAAAACAAATAATCATACATAACAATCAGAAAAATTTAATTCGTTGAGGCTTCATTATTTTAAAACTTTCTAAAATTATACAATGTACATGTATATGTATCACATAAGTATGTTAAGTATCTTTTAGGATGATTGGTATATTCTCTATGGTCATCCCCCCCTCCCAAAACAAGTCATGAAAACATTCTCATTTGGGAATGAAGGCAGTTCGATAGATAAGCATTTTTTAACAAAATTTTACACATAAATAAGAGTCAATATTGTATTTTTCCCTGAGACCATAAATTCAAACTGTTCATTTTAAACCATAATGACTTAACAAACACAAATAACGGGAATAATATCGATATCTTCAAATTATAATGACAGAAAAATCATTCTTCAATCTTAAACTATTGTGCTACTTGCTTACTACGACGATACTTAGAATAACATTCATGAATAATGATAGAGTAGTTTAGATAATTTTTGGATAGTTTTGTGCGTGGATTTATCAAAATAGAGTGAAATAATTCAAACAGAGATCTTTTTTTCAAGCGAAAGCACTTACCTTCAAACCGCATTTTCTATATATCATTTATATATTTATATATATATATATATATATATATATATATATATATATATATATATATATATATATATATATTCCTGTAATCAGCTTTATCTTATTTTTAGCTTTTATTCTTATATACGATTCAATTTCATTTCTAAATTAACACATAAAATGAAAATAAAATGAAAATAGAATCAATTTATTGCAATTTGATAGGAAACCAATATCATGATTCTCTATTTTGATTCATGAAATAATTATTCGCTTCAAAGCTATTTCAGTGTGCATATCATATCTTTCAATAAAATCAAAATTAACGTTTTCTCTTCAACAATGTTTGTTGCATTAACTAGTGATATTAGTATATTAATAACTTGGACTTTTAACAAAATGAAAGACAAAGTCTCATTTTCAAAGACAGTATCTCAAAAGCAAGCTTCATCATACCACATGGTATACTTCAACTCTACAAATTAAAAAAAATTTAATATGACAATTGAATTAGCTTTCTGTAATATTTTATTGATTAAATTTACAAGTCAGAAGAGTGTTAATGATTTGTAATGATTTACGAATCAGTCCATGTCTAAACTGTCATAAATCTGCCAATAGTTTATTACTCTTGCAGCTTACAGACCAAACCTTCTGCATAATTCAGTCTATACATCTTTATCTCTGATGAATATGTAGAAGGATTAGCAATAGGCACTCGACCTGGCACTTATCAATAAATCAGAACAATATAAGCTTTAAAAGCATTGATTATATTCCGTCAACATTATAGTTGATGAATTTATTGGTAACTTTTTACAAAGAATATTACAAGGATATGAACTACACGTATATAATATCTTATGGTATCTAAATTTTACCCATTATCAAATTTACAAATAATGTATTTGACATTTTTCATTTATGTATCATTGTATATAGCATACTATTTATAAATTTAATTTTTTATAAGATTAGTAACTAAGCAAATGTTTATTAGCAAAAGGGTGATGCTTGTTAACGAATCCAAACTTGGCATTAATGGAATCCCAGAACCCCTTGATACAACAAAGTGTTATATCTTTCTAATAAATCATATCATAATTATTGGTTCTTTTAAATGTTATGATACACTTGAATAGTGTACATGGTATAACAGACCCACATACGAATACCGCAACGAGTCTCTAGAACAAACATACATCTTCACAAGGGTGTCCTGAACCTCAGGAATATAAAGGAATGACAGAAGCAACTGTAGTATGATTTTACGTCGTTAAAATACCAACTTTGACTATCAGTATTCATGTATAGCAGATGTTCACGTATTTTTGTAATATTATGATAATAAAACTGATCTAGCTAAACATTCCGGGTCAGCTGACACCATCCTTCTTTCCAATTTCTTGATTGTACCTATTATACTTCTTTCGCTCAAAATGTTCATGTGTCTGGTTTATATATTCAGAATACACAAACAATCTTAAATGTGGAAACACATTTCTTGCACGATATTTTCGGTTTAAATTCATCAAGTTATTTTTCTGTTGTGGATAGATTTTTATGCTAATGTATCAGCCTGAGCTGAACGATATTCATAAACCATTTACATTTATGCATCCAGTCTGCATTTAAAAAATACGCCTTGGGGTCGACAACATAGAAACATATGTAAATGAAAAACTTCTTAACGTAGTAGATATAATTTAGATTAGATGCTCTATCGATACATTTTCAACCCAATCAGTCACCAAATCTTTCTTTTGCAAATAATAGCCTAAAACAGTCGACCTTCTGCAAACAGAAAATGGTTGTACCTTTCTCCATCCTCTGATTTCAACCATACTCTTTTCATATTCCCAGCTTGACTTTAACGTTTTGTGTCTATATATTTTTATTTCATATCCATTTACATCTAATCTGTTTTAGAGATAATTCAAAATGCATCCACAAACCCCTCTCCTACAACACCAACCATAACTTTTCCAGGTTCAAACACATCTCTTTATTACAATAACCATCATCATCATCACCATCACCAACCCTTTACTATCAGTTTGAACCCTGCATCACCAAACCAAACCGATCACATTCTACCAAAGCTTACGGCACATATCCTAAACTCAAACCAGTCATCGCATATCAATGTCCAAATCATCAAACTCAATCCGTATACCACAATCCCTATGTAAACCACCAACGCCAAGTTACACAAACAACCCTACACCACCAACCCCAATTCTACATCTCCAATTCCACCCCTACAACACAAACCCAAGTCCTAACCGTCCAACCCAAGCTCTACACAACTCCCTACCCTACTCTCGACGTAAACTTAAACAACCAACCCAACCCTATACCTTCAGCTCCATCCAAATACCAAATACAAACCTCATATGCAAATCTAACCGGTTTTTAACATCTAAATGTTCGTTTTCCTTCGAATTATGTAAAAAAAAATTCCTCTAAATTTTATGTCCTACCGCCTACACCAGCGCGCCTTAGACACATGTCTTACCACACACAAGAGGGGACTCACCTGAGCAGTTCACCTACACAGTCCGGTGTGTCACAGGGTTACACTATAGGTACACTCAGGTAAATGGTTAAGATCATTTCCCATTCCACCAAAACCATCGTTTAAAACAAAATATCCAGTATTTTTGAAATATGATTCCAGTTTGTTGTTCATGCCTGATATCAAATCGACTCCTGTTGTTTTAAGCAAAGGTCACAGAGGTCACACTCCTGTATAGATTTCAAGTCGATTGTTCAGTGTCTTGCAAGTAGTTTTGTAGTGTTGACAGCTTGGTCTATCACTGGTAACTATCCATATTTCGATCCAGTTTTCCCTTCGACATAGAATACGTCTTAACTGTGAAAGCTCGTTTAGTTTTCTACGTTCATAAACACACATACGGTGTTTGTCATAAGCTTTCGGGAAATGGTCGTGATAGTTGATGGTTCACAATATAATTGAAGATGTTGAGTCGATGCAAAGGGAGATATATACAAATAATGACTTCACTAAAACCAGCCCTCAGCATACTTTGGTGTTTATGTGAAATTTGCGCGGCATAAAAGTCACTGAAGTCTCCTATATATTCTACTGATAGCTATAAAGATTTCCGACGATAAATAACGACATAAAATGGTTTGTAGCTGCTCATTTGACCAAATTTAAAACAGTTGGATCTTATTAATATTATTCACTATATCCTGCAAATAATTTTTTCTTTCAGCTTCCTGGCCGCCCGTTTATTCATCCATCTTCTATGAAGTCGACTCTTAGCACTTAGCAGCATCAGTGGCCCTGTCATGCTAAATCATAAAGAAACTGGACTTCCTGCGATGAAGGCCTCATCATTAAGTCCTAAAAGCCCACCAATATGCCCATTTATTTGGGGTGGTCTCAACACAGTAACAAACTGCTCTTGGAGCTCTTGAAGGAACCGTGTTTCCCCTGAATTAGGAACATTTTCTTTTTATCGTTGCCCATTTGCTTAATTGTGAAATCAAAGTGATGTTTTCATGTAGAAAACATTTTATGTTCGCCTGTTTTAGATTAAATTAACTTGTTCAAGATTGACGTGTTCTAGTAACCCCAGTAATATTAAAATAGATTTTACATTTCTAATGTGCCTTTATATCATATGGAAATATAGTGTCTTGTTATATCACTGACGGTTAAAGGTTAAAACATTTAAGCAGTTGCGTAAATCTATTCATGCTAACTAAACGCTATCATGATGATTTTGGATCCTCGCAAATCACATTTTTGTTACTTTAGGAAAATTAGGTGAAATTCTGTGATTACACTCTTAAATGAAAAATTTATGTAAGTGTCTAACCTAATGACATAAACATTATTCCCCAAATCTTTAAGAGCATAAGGATGTGGCATACATACATGTTGGAATAATCTTTAATGTGTTTTGCACTTATTCTTACTCATTCATCAGGTGGGATGTAGGGAGTTACATATAGTGAGATACAAATATAACATATATAGTGGTATCTTTAAATACCTCTATGCTATTCCCTAAGTACGACCGATGGAGGAGTAAGCATAGATTCCGAATGCCGTCCATCGTAAAAAAATATCCGACTATGTCTTTCCCCATACCAAAAGCTGAGGAAGGACTAAACAGACTTTGAAACATCGTGTTTCTCACAATAAAGAAGTTGTTATCTAGAAATTCGTGTTGCTTAAAACAATTTCATGTCAAAACACAAGAAATAGAATAAGAATGGTACTGAAATTTATCTTGTGTAACGTTTGTCCATGTGCTGAACCTATACCTGATAATCTATCGAGTTTATTAACATGTGAATATTAATCTACCAAGTGGACTTTCACGCATGAAATTCATATTGATCTGCTTATTTAATAAGTATAATTGGATGTTGAAATGTTAGTATTTTCATCAGTTATTAGTCCGTACGATGCAGCCACATAAGTTTAAAGACATTTCATTTTAAGTTGAATTACATGTATTTTACGTAGTATTTCATCTTGCTGTAGAAATAATACTACAATCAATGATATCTGCATCTGTTTTTTTATTGAATTTCCTTTCAGTTGTGATTATATTAGTTTAATCTTTCATACTTCTTATACAAATGATATCGCTGGATGATTCTTTTTCAGGAAAGATATCACAATAAAAGTAGGGGTGTGAAAATAAAGGTTTTTAATAGTTGACATTGAAGACAGTTGATATCTAATACTTATCTAGATAAAACACGTATATAAAAAAAGTTGCAATAGTTTTATGTTCGCTAATACTAGTGGTATAACGATTCATCAATAGTATTGATGTTTGCATAATGCGATACGAGTGCATACATTTATATCTTGAGAGTCAATGATACATCGATGTAAGAGACAATATATCGCGATATTATAAACAATTCTTTCAAACAAATGACAACTATTTTATTCTATTTTAGAGATTACAGTGATTAGACAAACAGAAATTATAATGATACTTCTGGTTTTGTTATTACCATTCATGTAATATTTTGTATTGATTGGTAGCTAAGATATAACATTACTTTTTTATGTCTTATCTATTCTTCTTTCTTAAACTGACGAGAATCGTGATACGCATTGTATCGCAACCATTGTATCGTGATGATAATCGTCTTGCAGGTTCCTTGGCAACCCATCCATGATAAATCGTCTCACCTAATAAAATTGGAATCGGGATATACCGTCTCGGCACTGAGGCCACGATACAAATGCCTCGGTCATAAAGTGATTGCAATAGCATATAATTAATTGGATGAAAAACTAGTAATTCCAACCCATGTACATTTCGCATGTCAAAATTAAACATCACAAAGCAATATATTAAGTACGTGACAACAACAGGTCATTTTCGTCATTAATGAACTTATTTTTAAATCACCTTACATCTACAGCTGCCTATCAAACGTTTATTCACTTACTACTGTATATTAGTGCAAATATCATGTAATTTGGGTTTCGTTTGAACGTCAATGAAATAACTTCAGCAGAATCGACATGGCATATTTTATTGTCAATGTGTAAAATGGCCATTTCTTAACGTATTGTAAGATTATTTAGTCTCTAGTGCAAATATTCTAATTCTGGCATGATCAAATAGACAGAAGGGGTCACATTTTCGAAATTCCGATTTCCTTAATTTTCGATTAAAATATTCCATTTCGACTTTCTAAGAAAAAACTTAGCAACATCTTGTTGACTTAATGCAAACGAACAAACATGACTTGCGTTAAAATCCGTCGATCACTTATACATAATTTTATGGAGAAAAATAAAAATGACTGTTTTCGAAATTTTGACCCCTGGTCACTTCAGTGACCTGCCAAAAAAAATTACGGTTAAATATACACGTTGGCCTACGATAGTGTTAAGGTGCAATGGAGTTCCTCTTCTGTACTGAAACTTGAAAATTATTCGTTTTTTGTGGCAATTCTACGATGCCTCAAAGACATGCCAAATTACATGATATTTGCACTATGCAGGTATGTGAACAAACTTTTGGTATGCACCTGTACTTCATGGTTATTCATTTATACAGAACAATTTTTGTTAAGAATAACTGAAATAATCAACACAATCTTGCGTGGCAATATGACCTTCCTTGATGTATCAAGGATATGACTGGCCCTTGAGTTCTAAAATGTATTTCTATTTCTAAAATGAAGAGCCCATATATTGTCATCAACACACCTTTATAAGATGTTGCAGTGAAATGTAACTTTAACCCTATTGTTAAAACACGTTAATTCAGATTAAATATTGTTTAAGGTATAAGTTATGTATAAAATACATCAGTAATTAGCACATGTGCTTAAATCTGTTGCACGTAGATGGAATTTCATGACATGTGTATGAAGTGATATTAACTATAAGTTAACTATATGTTTGTAATTGTCATATTTTTAACAAGGCACATCATTGTTAACTATATATATATATATATATATATATATATATATATATATATATATATATAACTATATATAACTATATAACTATATATATAACTATATATAACTTCAGGGAGAAGAGTAAATCCAAACGTGTAGGAGAAAATGTTGTGTGCTGTTGTTTTTTATCAACGCTTTTAACTATGAAGACTGTACACTTGATTGAACTTTCATCTTATATATATATATATATATCTACAGCAAGTGTCGTCTGAAGTATTTTTTTTTCAAATATATATATATATATATATATATATATATATATATATATATATATATATATATATATATATATATATATTCTCTACAATGAAGTTGAGGACAACCCTAATATTCTATATTTGATTATCGCAGGGATCATTGATGATATAATATCTTAATAATATCAAAGACTGGGGTCGTCTTAAACTTATTTTTCTGAGCATAAAAAAGGTTATGAAACTTTTAATTTCATAACTATGTGTTTGCTAGAAATATGAAAAGAAATCTAACGCAACAGCCGTGTGCCTTTACCACTGGCCATAAACAAGACCACAGACAATTCATTGCAGATTTCAATCAAGCAAATCTCCAGCTCATACAGTTTATTCGAGTACCAAAGAGAGCACATCTTGACCACAAAATATTAAACAAACACCATGGGAAATGATAGCCGAATCATGATTTTTACTGTTGCTTTATGACGCACGCTGTACCATATGTTGTAGTCCGAGCCACCAGACCAGAGAAAGGCAACAATGCTTGCTTCAGTTAAAGAGTAAAGACAGGTTTTCCTATTCTCTTGCCAAATGGTGTCATCTGGACCTGTATTTCAAGAATAATAACTTTCTTCAAGCAAACAGTTATTCCAATTTGACAGAAAGTATCGTCTTCATGTACACATGGACAAAGGTATTGGAAAACTCATGTGCAGTAATCTTAGACTTGTTTTTTTAATTCTTACGAAAACGTTTTGCTTCCTTCATTCGTGTTAACAGAGGTCACCGTAAAACTGCCTGTCTTTCTTATTAATTTCATTTCACTCACCTGACTCACGTGATGAACTGTTGTTTTAACCACTTCTGTAAAGAGAAATTTGTTGTTAAAATTAAATGTTATTGACTATCAAATATCTACTTGTCTTAAAGTTTGGAAACTGCTGTGTATATTTATGAAGGATATACTAAGACGTTTTTTAGACTTGTTTTTGTGTCTTTGACTTTAGACAAACTGTTTATTTTCGACTTATCAATTGAATGTCATAATCTATATCATAACATTGATTAAATTAGCACGAGTTGCAATAATTTTCAACAAATTGTATGTAAACATTGTTTGAAAAAAATCATTCTCCATGCATATTGAGTTCCCAGCAAAACCGTTGATAAAAATAGATATTACCATATTGATAAGACTTTATAAATATATATGGACTTGTTCTTTTGTAAAATCGTTTGTCTATTGTTAACTAACGTTAGATTCAATATTCCTCACTCAATACAGGTTTGTCTTCAAAAGTCCCCAAATTCATGATTTCACATTTCACATTTTCATTGTATGATTGACAAATCAAATCATGTATGTTAGTTTATACTTTACAACGGTTGCAAACATTGCAATCAAAAGTGAATCAATTGTTGGTTTGATACTTTTTTGTCAATGTTTGCCGATTAACCATTCCAAAACGTTCAAATCTTCTCTTAATAATGAAAGGTTTTGAACAATCAAAACATACCATCAAGTTCATGAGATGACAAAGTTTGACGTCATTGTCTACCATGTCTGAATTACTTGAAACTGACTATACTTACTTTACTGTCTAGCGTAAATGATTAGCCGGATATAAATCCCTTAATGTATGTCAGTGTCATAATGCAGTACTATATTTCGCTTTGGTATCAAACAAGCGTTTATACTCATCATCGGATAATGAAAATGTCGTTTTTATAATGAGCTATAGTATTCATTATAGAAGACAAATGAAAAAAAATGAGACACTGATGATAATCATCAGGAAATACCTTCCGAATAGACCCTGTTAGTGCCTGCCTTGTCAGTTAGATTAATGATGTTACTATCAAAGTTGTTAGGGCAATGCTTCGTGAATGAACGACAAAAAGATGAGTGATTAGATGGATCGTCTAGACTATCATTGCGATTATCTCTGACTACATGTTTCATTCTGTCATTCTGTTCTCCTTCAGTTTCCTTATTTCTTCTTCTAGATCTGATTCTAATCTAGATTCTTTACCTTATACCAATGATGTCTTCGGACAACATTTTGGAATGCAAAAGGATTTCAAATTATGTATTGCACGGCGTCCTGATCTACTTTTCTAAGCTTTGGGAATTTTCGGAACTTTGTGCACACAACAGTCATTTTCATAATTCAAACATGCCAGTAGAGAAAAAAGTATCAATTGCGATAATTCAACAATGAATATGACGTCATTTCCATGGTGAAGCCGTTGGAAAGAAGCCGTGCGCCCGGATCCCTATTTATTCAGTTCTTTGTAAATAAATGTTTTAAATTTCCTTTTATGACGTTCTATATATTTTGTATTTCTTAATTTCTTCCTGCTGTCTTTGTTTTCTTTCTGCTCACCATATACAATTCTTTCTTATCTATGTCTAATATCTATATTCAATGTGTAAACGGTCGGCATTCCATATCCAGATTTTTGTTTTCATTTATATTTATATTCTATATTTATTCATTTAACTGTGTTACGAGGTCGTAGTCTGATATCTTTTTCAAACTTACTATGTCTGATTCTGAATATTTTCGCAAACCAAGAGGATTTTTTTAAACATTTACAAAACTTATAACCTCTCTATAAATAACTTTATATAAGTTTTATCGTTTATACAGAAATGTGTTATATCTAAAGAATTCTAATTATAATTTGTTAATTCAATTTCTCTCATATTTGCAAATTGATAATGGTGTTTTCTTATTTTGGATAAAACAATTTTCAAACTTGTTCTTGATTAGAATCGCATTCAATATGATGACCTTTCGTATTAATGCTTGTTGGTCCAGTACTTGTTACACTATGTGCATTAGGCTTCACACAATCGGCAAAATACTCATTTGTTCACAAAGAGGAATATGCTTCATTTCATTATTAATAAGTTTCGTTCATTGTCAACATAATTTCTTTAAAGGCTATTTGGTAACATAAAATGTGCTATAAAGATTCATTATGTTTCTAAAAACCAAATACCAACTTGCTTTAGATTTAATCTTAAAGATAATACAGTTTGCCTGGCTCTTTGTAAATACTTTACTTGCTTTACGAGACATTAAAGTTCCTTTTAAACAGAAATAAAACCATTATTAATAAGGTGAAAACCCAAATTCTATTGCATTCTTACTGTAGTAAAACCATAGAGTGTTTACCAAGAGACGACTATTGCCTACTGTGGGCCTGTATGTTGACAGTGGCTAGAAAATTTAGATTACAACTAGCTATAACTAACAAAGATTTGTTTATTCCATGCCAGTCGACAGTGCCGAACGAAGGATACGATTTTCATTTTACACGAAATGAGAATTCTGAGCACCAACAACAAAAGATTTAGAAACAATCATACTCCCTAAGCAAAGATGGACATTTTTGAGCCTTGAAAGTGGCCGAGACAAGTGTGTTATGTATAGTCGTAAAAACGCGATGGGCTATGAAGAACAGTGCTAAACTTTACTTCAAAGTTTCGGAATGAAATAAAATGGCAAACAGTCCTTCACGTGAATTATTGTTGCCCATAAAGAGTATCGCTTAAAGACGCCGGACAAGGCCCATTCGATGAGTAGATCTTATAAAATCCAACGGCCGTCGTGTTCTCCTGCAACTGCGTGTCTGCTACTGTAATAAAACGCTCGTAACAAACCATCTTCATTTTGGTTTGTAAAACATCCCATGGTACTTCTCCATAGCACACTTCTCTATTCAAAAAACTTATTACATTTCATTTTTTCTCTCTTGTGTTGACAAATCAATTTTTCAATTTCGTCGGGGAATCCATGATATCAATCGTTGTGCTATGTCTGGGTGTCCGTAATGATGCGTTTTGCTATGATTTATAATATTGATGAACAAAGACATCAAAAACTTGTTTAATCTTTTTGAGATGAAGAAATACATAATAGGCGATTATTGATCGCCATGTCAACTACCTAAAATTCTCAGAAGTTACTACAACTGTTGGTATTTTGGAATGTTCAAAAATATATAGTCATTTCATTATCATCATCAAGATGAATGCGATTGCCTAATGTGTTCATGACTTCAAAAACATAATTCTAAGAAACATAATATCTTAATGTATCGTATTAATAATTCTCAATTAGTAAGGCTAGAAATTCTCACATGTCATAAAGGTAGTCCAAATTTCCCTATGTTTAGGAGATATTTATGTTTTAATTATGCTTAAGTTTACTTAGAAGAGCTAATTTTGAGTTCTAGATATCAAACATATAGAAATTACATGAACTCATGAAATTAAGAAAACAAATTATACTGGCAAAGAACAAGGCGAGTATATGGTAAATGGTATTTTCATGTTTTCATGATTTGAAATTCCGATGGTGTTAACTCATATGCATGAAAAAAAATTAAAAAGTACTTGAAACTGTTTGTATAAGAATAAAAGAAAATTAAGAAAACTAAAAGCAGTGTCTTCTTTTTACAAAGTCACACTCCAGACATGTAATCAAAAGGATAATTGTTAACCGGAAACTATAAATTGGTGGAAGTGACCCAAACTTTTTATTGCAGACTTACATAGGAAGGAAATAAAGGTGTTTGAACCGTTGAAATTTAATCTTTCTCTCCAATTGGATGAAGACTATCATGTTATTTTATATTTTTATTTACACCAATCGTCTATTGTGAACTTCATCCTTATGATTTCGACCAAAGTGTTTAGTGTACATGCAGAGGCAATAGAGCAATGGGCTTGCTTTTATTTGATCAGGAATGAAAGTGAAAGTATATTTGTGCAATATTGTATCTTGCCTTTGTTGCAAATTTCAAAATAAGAACAAGTTTTAAGTTTTTATAGTATAATTTTATAGTAATTTGGTTCATAATGCCAGGGTTAAACAAGACAAAAGAAAAGGATATATTTCCCTAAATTTTCATCGGTAATAGTTTAAACATAAGAAAGAAAAGAAAATGTTAGAAAAGAAATTGCATGATATGAGAGAAAAGTTTATTCATTCAAATAACGTACTAAAATTTGATAATTTGTAAAATCAAAAATAACCAGCAAGTAAATAAACAACTTTAGCTTTAGTAAATTTATCTGTCTGTCGACGTCCCGAAACCGTACGAGTACATCACATTTCCCCTTTACAGCTTATCATAACGAATCTATGGTACACAGCACTTCTTACAGTATGTGTTGTTATAAATAATTTTAGGGGACTGGGTTGCAAGAGTAATGTGATGTAGGGGTGTTAGGATATTGACCAAAAAAAACAAATAACAGCCGTATGAACATTTGAAAATGCCAAAGTCATAAGGTTACAGTAGTAGTAACGAAATCCGGTCAATATGTATTGTTACCATCATTCAAACACGCAAACATTAAGTTAAGAGAAATATCTAATTTTTCTTAGTTTAAGTACTTCTTTATTAATAAATTTGCGATGTTTCGGTACAGCTCCTTACACAGTTTATCGACAGAAATATATTTACAGCAACAACAATAATGAAGAAGAACGAATAATTTCTTATGGATAGTCAACTTCTTTATTGCATGAATTGCAATTCATGCAATAAAGAAGTTGACTATCCATAAGAAATTATTCGTTCTTCTTCATCAATCCAGCTTCTAAAATGCCCCTTAAGGAAACAACAAATAATAACTGATTTGTTCCTCTTTATGCACGGTAAACGATGTTTCTCAATGTGAAAGTCTACCTTTACTTCTGAAACCTAAAGTTTTACACAAAGCTTTAGTACAAATATGATATTGAGTTTCAGCACTCATTTCAGTTTCATGAAAATTATTTAAACATGATTGCGTAAATTATATATATATATATATATATATATATATATATATATATATATACATGTATATATATTGGTTGTAACTAAATTCTAATTTATCAAAACAAATAATTTACATATATACTCATGACATGAAAGACTTATTAAGTCAAATAATCTTTACATGGCCACAGCTTCACATTTTAGTACAAATCTGAATCTTGTAGGAAGTTTTCTTCACGTACAAATGGACACGTAAACTTTAATCCTTTGCTGTACTGGGTAAGGATTTTCCCTCACGAGAGTAGAAAGATGTTTTAACGCGTTGGCTTTAGATACTTTCGTTCATTATGATGATGCTTATGATGAGGACGACATTGATATTTTCCAGAATCAAACGTAAGCCTATTTCATATTCGAAAAAGACAAAAATTAACATAAAGAATTATCATTTTGCAGTACTTGGATCATTTAATCAATCAATGTAACAATTCATATATTTAAAACATGGCTTTGCACCCACACGTTAGATAAAACTATTTGAAGGGGGTCCATGTCACCTCTTCCCTGCACCTATGAGCCGTACAGGGCAGGGTCGTCCACATATACATGTATACAAGACGCATGGCTGGGATGCTTTTGAGTTGGTTACCATTTATTACCTGTTTTTAGAACGGGCAGCCTGGTATATGACCATAAAGAGGCATTTACCTGTCTTTAATTAGTTCCCGTTTGGGTCTATGACATCACTTTTAGGCGCCAGGATTCTTCTCCATATTTACGGAAGGACAAGTTCTTCCTTAAATATGTAGAATCATAAGTCAATGAGGTGATGTTTTGCAATATTGACTTTCAATTGAATTATTATAGTTAAATCATTATTGATAAAGTTTACTTCCACAAGGGGATGGGGTCTCCATTGAACACCTTGATCAGCAAGTACAAATTAATTCAAATAATTTCATAAATGGAGTATTTCTATATATCAAAAATTTTAAGATTTAATATGTATAACACTCACCCTGAAAATGTTTCTAAAAGTACTTACATAAACACAAAGTTTATTATCTATATCTATTCTTTTTTAATTAAAACAATTATAATCAAGCAGGAACATTTAAGTAGTTAATGAAAAAATTGATATGAATAAACAATAATCAAGAAATATGAATGATGAATTATATCATAAACAATTACATTAATAATCATACACCATTGACATTGTTCACAGCCTGTCTGCTCCCTTATACTTTTTGTTCTATATAAAAGCGACTTGAATGGTCCAATGAATGACATGATATAGCGCATACAGGCACATGGCGATATCACATGAAGTGACTTTTTCAGGAAAATACCTCTCAATAATGAGTGTTGCCTATTCCCGTGCTAACCTATTTTATCGAGTACTGTAAATATCAATACTGCCTAATTATCCGAGTACCGAGATCACCTTAAAATGCTAGTCACTGAAGCATGGCCGTTTACTGGTGTAGTTTAATTCAACTTAATTGAGAGTTACAGTTGCTTAGAATATTCAATTAAAAGACCAAATGATGACATGTATATTTTAATGGGGATTGAAGGGAAAGTTTCACTGTGAACTTTCTGATGTATTCAAGAAGGAAATGTGTGTTCTCTCACTCTATTATAATTTGACGGAACAATTCCTATAGTCATACAACAATAAGTACATTGCATGTAATCAAGATGACATGGTTGTTTTACATGTCATTCATTTTCATCAAAATACAACAAAACAGACCTCGTTATTATAAGAAAAATCCTGTTGCACGACATTCCGTTTTTTTCTTTGTAGCCTAACATAATATATGTGCAGCAGGTGTAATGTCAGTTTGAACCATAATCATACATACCTTTGGAACTCTAGTAAAATGCTTTGCTTTGCAGTTATGTCAGTAAAACATAATTATAGAATGGTATGCAATCCCAACCATAATCATATACATACCTTTGGACCTCTAGTAAAATGCTTTGCTTTTCAGTTATGTCAGTAAAACATAATTATAGAATGGTTTGCAATCAAATCAATATTAAAAAAATCAGACATTGAGATTGCTTGATTCAAATCTTGATGGAGATTATCATATAGGACACACCCATCTTAGTCTTTCAAAATTAATGTGTCCAGATATTCATGCTCGAAATTTTTGTAGTATGTTGAGAACCGAAGTGTAATTCTTATGATTCAGTCGTCTTGACCTGATAAGTTGATTTTAACAAAGAAGCTTCTTTGATAAGTCTAAAGTGGTTAAGAAACGTTAATAGGTGGATGTAGTTATAAATCGTACGTATGTGTGCCTCAACGTCCATTATGCGATCCAGTGAATTTCTACTTATATCATACACTATAATGCTTTCTTTAATATTTTTTTTCCAAAATATTATTATATATATCTTGCTGATTTAGACGTTTGGGTGGTTTATGTTCATGAAATATAACAGAACCGAGTTCCTAATGATTGACAGATACTAAGAGTAAAATTAAAACATTAAAACAGCTGCACTTCTGTCCAATCGAGATTATATAATACATACCTCCAAAAGTTTAACTTGAACTCCTCAAGACCGATACCGCCTACTTTTTAACAATTAGCAACCTTTATAAACCTTTTCTGCCCCAGGCTTTCCTTTCTTTTATTTCATTGATTGACTCTAGCTCTCTGATTTGCAATGTTCAAGTTTTGTGTTTTGCTTTATACTCAATATAAATGGAGTCAACATAACAAAAAAATCCTTACTGTGTATACAAAGAAACTGTGTTCATGGACACATTTCTGAAGGTTTAGTGTATTCGAAAATGGTTCGTATTCAGTTACCGGAGTCAACAAAATGAAAGATTGTGAGCATTGGGGAAATTGGTATGAGTTTGGGACCGATAGGACAACGTGTGAATGTTTGTCATAACGTCATAAGCAGGTTGCTTTAGAAAAACGCAGACACGGTGAAGTCGAGGTTGCCGCCTCAAAATTACTAATTTGGAGCATTTAAAACGATTGCCAACCTGGACGTCAAGTCTTATAACTATAACTGACCTCCTCTGGCATGGACACACCATTTAATCATGGCCAGAAGGTCGACATCAAGGTCATCCAAGTGTGTATGTCCAGACCCAAACCCTATCGAGCACGTCTGTGTCGGCGGAATTGTCAGTGACATCACTGAGCCTATCACCAACGTTTTAAAACACGAGGCCAAAGTATATGAATGGAACCATCTGTCTATGTAATTCTTCCATAAAGTTGTTATATCGATATATGGTTCAAGAGGATACACACAGAACTGATGTTTAAGTTACAGTTTGCAGAGTAAATATGATGGGATTGCATTTAAGAACGTTTACACCATCAGAAGCAAATTATCGAAATGGCAGTCTGCTGATATTTCTTTAAAAACTTTGTGTAATTTTCATACAACAGGTTTTAATTTGTCTAACGCACTATTCTTGGTAGTGGAATAAATGTTATTGATGGTAACAAACATCCTTTGTCCTTGACTTCAGTCACACTTTCATTAAACAAATATATGCATATCAGTTTCTAAAACTACACCGCATTTTACATATATAATACACATTTGAAAGTTCTGGTTGTTTCAAAATATAGATGTTGTTTCAGATTTCGTCATCAGTATATATTCTACACTTTCATTGGTTCACATCAACTTGACGTTGTGAAATGTATTAAGTGGCCCACGAGTGGCATCGTATTGAAGTTCCCTATTAATTGTAAGGGTCCAAGGCAGATGTGTGAGTATTGCAAAGATTTAACAAGTGACTATTTTATGAAAGCTGAGATCTAAACATGGTGAGATTATTGACAAATGATTTAAACCAACAATAGGTTGGCCTTTAAACTGTTAGATTGGAAACTAAGATCTAGTTTTCCTTATCAATTATATTATTCGAATGTTTATTCATATTCACAACCTCATGGGCAAAAGTAAATAACATTAGGTCAATGGTCGTGGACATCGAAATAATTGATTACATAGGTAGATTACGTTTAAGAAACATTGCATGATTCGTTTAACATTTAACATTCTTTGAAGACATTAGCAAATTAAATTGTTCACGTGTAGGATAGGTATTCAAATAGCTTGGTAACATTTTTTCGACTGAACAAACTAAGAAGAAATTAATTTCATCTTTGTTGGGGTCATAATTACATTTTGTACAATTAAAAGATAATTATGTTGCATTCAGTTGAAATTACAGTGAATGTAAATGACTGAATGGAGGGACGAAAGGGTAACGATGTGTTCTATCATATCTCTCATTTATTGTGCCATAAATTGACAAAGGCAAGTCATAAGCGTAAGTCATTTCGGTCGTCAGAACCAATTAGAAATGTTTATGCCAACAAATGATGTTTGTTGGTTGATTGCAGGAATCAAAGTCGAGTCATGGTCAAGCTAAATTTCATGTTGAAGAATATTGCCATCAGGTATAAGAGTCTATCTTTGAAAAATTTTACTTTTAAAAGAATCATAATCTATTGTATTTGCATAATTGCACAAGGGCTTATTTCTTTCAATATCGTAATCATAAACATGAGTTGCGAGCGAATTTAGCTGGTAAAAGTTTTGAAAAAACAGCTTTCGTAATTGACAAGTGTGCTTGCTTAGATACTTGTTGATCAAGTTTTTCACTTATCGTCCCTGTTTTGCTGTATTTGCCAGATATTAAATCATGTCTATTGCCAGTTACCGATTCAAATAATCTACGCAGTATAATACT
>OV121091.1:20156558-20206520 GCA_921293015.1 Phorcus lineatus | reverse complement strand
TATAAGCTCGAATCTGGAGCTCAAACCAAGAATCGGACAGGAAATTGCTATTGCTCAATCGATAGAACACAATGTGATGTACATTTGATGAAAGTTTGGTTTAGAAATATGCATTTTGAAGAAAGTTATCGCGCTCGCTACAACAATATGCATGTATTGGACATAGTCTTTTTCCGCGATTTTGGTCAAAATCAGCTATCTGTACCTGTATAAGCTCGAATCTGGAGCTCAAACCAAGAATCGGACAGGAAATTGCTATTGCTCAATCGATAGAACACAATGTGATGTACATTTGATGAAAGTTTGGTTTAGAAATATGCATTTTGAAGAAAGTTATCGCGCTCGCTACAACAATATGCATGTATTGGACATAGTCTTTTTCCGCGATTTTGGTCAAAATCAGCTATCTGTACCTGTATAAGCTCGAATCTGGAGCTCAAACCAAGAATCGGACAGGAAATTGCTATTGCTCAATCGATAGAACACAATGTGATGTACATTTGATGAAAGTTTGGTTTAGAAATATGCATTTTGAAGAAAGTTATCGCGCTCGCTACAACAATATGCATGTATTGGACATAGTCTTTTTCCGCGATTTTGGTCAAAATCAGCTATCTGTACCTGTATAAGCTCGAATCTGGAGCTCAAACCAAGAATCGGACAGGAAATTGCTATTGCTCAATCGATAGAACACAATGTGATGTACATTTGATGAAAGTTTGGTTTAGAAATATGCATTTTGAAGAAAGTTATCGCGCTCGCTACAACAATATGCATGTATTGGACATAGTCTTTTTCCGCGATTTTGGTCAAAATCAGCTATCTGTACCTGTATAAGCTCGAATCTGGAGCTCAAACCAAGAATCGGACAGGAAATTGCTATTGCTCAATCGATAGAACACAATGTGATGTACATTTGATGAAAGTTTGGTTTAGAAATATGCATTTTGAAGAAAGTTATCGCGCTCGCTACAACAATATGCATGTATTGGACATAGTCTTTTTCCGCGATTTTGGTCAAAATCAGCTATCTGTACCTGTATAAGCTCGAATCTGGAGCTCAAACCAAGAATCGGACAGGAAATTGCTATTGCTCAATCGATAGAACACAATGTGATGTACATTTGATGAAAGTTTGGTTTAGAAATATGCATTTTGAAGAAAGTTATCGCGCTCGCTACAACAATATGCATGTATTGGACATAGTCTTTTTCCGCGATTTTGGTCAAAATCAGCTATCTGTATCTGGAGCTCAAACCAAGAATCGGACAGGAAATTGCTATTGCTCAATCGATAGAACACAATGTGATGTACATTTGATGAAAGTTTGGTTTAGAAATATGCATTTTGAAGAAAGTTATCGCGCTCGCTACAACAATATGCATGTATTGGACATAGTCTTTTTCCGCGATTTTGGTCAAAATCAGCTATCTGTACCTGTATAAGCTCGAATCTGGAGCTCAAACCAAGAATCGGACAGGAAATTGCTATTGCTCAATCGATAGAACGCAATGTGATGTACCTTTGATGAAAGTTTGGTTTAGAAATATGCATTTTGAAGAAAGTTATCGCGCTCGCTACAACAATATGCATGTATTGGACATAGTCTTTTTCCGCGATTTTGGTCAAAATCAGCTATCTGTACCTGTATAAGCTCGAATCTGGAGCTCAAACCAAGAATCGGACAGGAAATTGCTATTGCTCAATCGATAGAACGCAATGTGATGTACATTTGATGAAAGTTTGGTTTAGAAATATGCATTTTGAAGAAAGTTATCGCGCTCGCTACAACAATATGCATGTATTGGACATAGTCTTTTTCCGCGATTTTGGTCAAAATCAGCTATCTGTACCTGTATAAGCTCGAATCTGGAGCTCAAACCAAGAATCGGACAGGAAATTGCTATTGCTCAATCGATAGAACACAATTTGATGTACATTTGATGAAAGTTTGGTTTAGAAATATGCATTTTGAAGAAAGTTATCGCGCTCGCTACAACAATATGCATGTATTGGACATAGTCTTTTTCCGCGATTTTGGTCAAAATCAGCTATCTGTACCTGTATAAGCTCGAATCTGGAGCTCAAACCAAGAATCGGACAGGAAATTGCTATTGCTCAATCGATAGAACGCAATGTGATGTACCTTTGATGAAAGTTTGGTTTAGAAATATGCATTTTGAAGAAAGTTATCGCGCTCGCTACAACAATATGCATGTATTGGACATAGTCTTTTTCCGCGATTTTGGTCAAAATCAGCTATCTGTACCTGTATAAGCTCGAATCTGGAGCTCAAACCAAGAATCGGACAGGAAAATTGCTATTGCTCAATCGATAGAACGCAATGTGATGTACATTTGATGAAAGTTTGGTTTAGAAATATGCATTTTGAAGAAAGTTATCGCGCTCGCTACAACAATATGCATGTATTGGACATAGTCTTTTTCCGCGATTTTGGTCAAAATCAGCTATCTGTACCTGTATAAGCTCGAATCTGGAGCTCAAACCAAGAATCGGACAGGAAATTGCTATTGCTCAATCGATAGAACACAATGTGATGTACATTTGATGAAAGTTTGGTTTAGAAATATGCATTTTGAAGAAAGTTATCGCGCTCGCTACAACAATATGCATGTATTGGACATAGTCTTTTTCCGCGATTTTGGTCAAAATCAGCTATCTGTACCTGTATAAGCTCGAATCTGGAGCTCAAACCAAGAATCGGACAGGAAATTGCTATTGCTCAATCGATAGAACACAATGTGATGTACATTTGATGAAAGTTTGGTTTAGAAATATGCATTTTGAAGAAAGTTATCGCGCTCGCTACAACAATATGCATGTATTGGACATAGTCTTTTTCCGCGATTTTGGTCAAAATCAGCTATCTGTACCTGTATAAGCTCGAATCTGGAGCTCAAACCAAGAATCGGACAGGAAATTGCTATTGCTCAATCGATAGAACACAATGTGATGTACATTTGATGAAAGTTTGGTTTAGAAATATGCATTTTGAAGAAAGTTATCGCGCTCGCTACAACAATATGCATGTATTGGACATAGTCTTTTTCCGCGATTTTGGTCAAAATCAGCTATCTGTACCTGTATAAGCTCGAATCTGGAGCTCAAACCAAGAATCGGACAGGAAATTGCTATTGCTCAATCGATAGAACACAATGTGATGTACATTTGATGAAAGTTTGGTTTAGAAATATGCATTTTGAAGAAAGTTATCGCGCTCGCTACAACAATATGCATGTATTGGACATAGTCTTTTTCCGCGATTTTGGTCAAAATCAGCTATCTGTACCTGTATAAGCTCGAATCTGGAGCTCAAACCAAGAATCGGACAGGAAATTGCTATTGCTCAATCGATAGAACACAATGTGATGTACATTTGATGAAAGTTTGGTTTAGAAATATGCATTTTGAAGAAAGTTATCGCGCTCGCTACAACAATATGCATGTATTGGACATAGTCTTTTTCCGCGATTTTGGTCAAAATCAGCTATCTGTACCTGTATAAGCTCGAATCTGGAGCTCAAACCAAGAATCGGACAGGAAATTGCTATTGCTCAATCGATAGAACACAATGTGATGTACATTTGATGAAAGTTTGGTTTAGAAATATGCATTTTGAAGAAAGTTATCGCGCTCGCTACAACAATATGCATGTATTGGACATAGTCTTTTTCCGCGATTTTGGTCAAAATCAGCTATCTGTACCTGTATAAGCTCGAATCTGGAGCTCAAACCAAGAATCGGACAGGAAATTGCTATTGCTCAATCGATAGAACACAATGTGATGTACATTTGATGAAAGTTTGGTTTAGAAATATGCATTTTGAAGAAAGTTATCGCGCTCGCTACAACAATATGCATGTATTGGACATAGTCTTTTTCCGCGATTTTGGTCAAAATCAGCTATCTGTACCTGTATAAGCTCGAATCTGGAGCTCAAACCAAGAATCGGACAGGAAATTGCTATTGCTCAATCGATAGAACACAATGTGATGTACATTTGATGAAAGTTTGGTTTAGAAATATGCATTTTGAAGAAAGTTATCGCGCTCGCTACAACAATATGCATGTATTGGACATAGTCTTTTTCCGCGATTTTGGTCAAAATCAGCTATCTGTACCTGTATAAGCTCGAATCTGGAGCTCAAACCAAGAATCGGACAGGAAATTGCTATTGCTCAATCGATAGAACACAATGTGATGTACATTTGATGAAAGTTTGGTTTAGAAATATGCATTTTGAAGAAAGTTATCGCGCTCGCTACAACAATATGCATGTATTGGACATAGTCTTTTTTCCGCGATTTTGGTCAAAATCAGCTATCTGTACCTGTATAAGCTCGAATCTGGAGCTCAAACCAAGAATCGGACAGGAAATTGCTATTGCTCAATCGATAGAACACAATGTGATGTACATTTGATGAAAGTTTGGTTTAGAAATATGCATTTTGAAGAAAGTTATCGCGCTCGCTACAACAATATGCATGTATTGGACATACAATGTAGTCTTTTTCCGCGATTTTGGTCAAAATCAGCTATCTGTACCTGTATAAGCTCGTATCTGGAGCTCAAACCAAGAATCGGACAGGAAATTGCTATTGCTCAATCGATAGAACACAATGTGATGTACATTTGATGAAAGTTTGGTTTAGAAATATGCATTTTGAAGAAGTTATCGCTCTCGCTACAACAATATGCATGTATTGGACATAGTCTTTTTCCGCGATTTTGGTCAAAATCAGCTATCTGTACCTGTATAAGCTCGAATCTGGAGCTCAAACCAAGAATCGGACAGGAAATTGCTATTGCTCAATCGATAGAACACAATGTGATGTACATTTGATGAAAGTTTGGTTTAGAAATATGCATTTTGAAGAAAGTTATCGCGCTCGCTACAACAATATGCATGTATTGGACATAGTCTTTTTCCGCGATTTTGGTCAAAATCAGCTATCTGTACCTGTATAAGCTCGAATCTGGAGCTCAAACCAAGAATCGGACAGGAAATTGCTATTGCTCAATCGATAGAACACAATGTGATGTACATTTGATGAAAGTTTGGTTTAGAAATATGCATTTTGAAGAAAGTTATCGCGCTCGCTACAACAATATGCATGTATTGGACATAGTCTTTTTCCGCGATTTTGGTCAAAATCAGCTATCTGTACCTGTATAAGCTCGAATCTGGAGCTCAAACCAAGAATCGGACAGGAAATTGCTATTGCTCACTCGATAGAACACAATGTGATGTACATTTGATGAAAGTTTGGTTTAGAAATATGCATTTTGAAGAAAGTTATCGCGCTCGCTACAACAATATGCATGTATTGGACATAGTCTTTTTCCGCGATTTTGGTCAAAATCAGCTATCTGTACCTGTATAAGCTCGAATCTGGAGCTCAAACCAAGAATCGGACAGGAAATTGCTATTGCTCAATCGATAGAACACAATGTGATGTACATTTGATGAAAGTTTGGTTAGAAATATGCATTTTGAAGAAAGTTATCGCGCTCGCTACAACAATATGCATGTATTGGACATACATGTAGTCTTTTTCCGCGATTTTGGTCAAAATCAGCTATCTGTACCTGTATAAGCTCGTATCTGGAGCTCAAACCAAGAATCGGACAGGAAATTGCTATTGCTCAATCGATAGAACACAATGTGATGTACATTTGATGAAAGTTTGGTTTAGAAATATGCATTTTGAAGAAAGTTATCGCGCTCGCTACAACAATATGCATGTATTGGACATAGTCTTTTTCCGCGATTTTGGTCAAAATCAGCTATCTGTACCTGTATAAGCTCGAATCTGGAGCTCAAACCAAGAATCGGACAGGAAATTGCTATTGCTCAATCGATAGAACACAATGTGATGTACATTTGATGAAAGTTTGGTTTAGAAATATGCATTTTAAAGAAAGTTATCGCGCTCGCTACAACAATATGCATGTATTGGACATAGTCTTTTTCCGCGATTTTGGTCAAAATCAGCTATCTGTACCTGTATAAGCTCGAATCTGGAGCTCAAACCAAGAATCGGACAGGAAATTGCTATTGCTCAATCGATAGAACACAATGTGATGTACATTTGATGAAAGTTTGGTTTAGAAATATGCATTTTGAAGAAAGTTATCGCGCTCGCTACAACAATATGCATGTATTGGACATAGTCTTTTTCCGCGATTTTGGTCAAAATCAGCTATCTGTACCTGTATAAGCTCGAATCTGGAGCTCAAACCAAGAATCGGACAGGAAATTGCTATTGCTCAATCGATAGAACACAATGTGATGTACATTTGATGAAAGTTTGGTTTAGAAATATGCATTTTGAAGAAAGTTATCGCGCTCGCTACAACAATATGCATGTATTGGACATAGTCTTTTTCCGCGATTTTGGTCAAAATCAGCTATCTGTACCTGTATAAGCTCGAATCTGGAGCTCAAACCAAGAATCGGACAGGAAATTGCTATTGCTCAATCGATAGAACACAATGTGATGTACATTTGATGAAAGTTTGGTTTAGAAATATGCATTTTGAAGAAAGTTATCGCGCTCGCTACAACAATATGCATGTATTGGACATAGTCTTTTTCCGCGATTTTGGTCAAAATCAGCTATCTGTACCTGTATAAGCTCGAATCTGGAGCTCAAACCAAGAATCGGACAGGAAATTGCTATTGCTCAATCGATAGAACACAATGTGATGTACATTTGATGAAAGTTTGGTTTAGAAATATGCATTTTGAAGAAAGTTATCGCGCTCGCTACAACAATATGCATGTATTGGACATAGTCTTTTTCCGCGATTTTGGTCAAAATCAGCTATCTGTACCTGTATAAGCTCGAATCTGGAGCTCAAACCAAGAATCGGACAGGAAATTGCTATTGCTCAATCGATAGAACACAATGTGATGTACATTTGATGAAAGTTTGGTTTAGAAATATGCATTTTGAAGAAAGTTATCGCGCTCGCTACAACAATATGCATGTATTGGACATACAAGTAGTCTTTTTCCGCGATTTTGGTCAAAATCAGCTATCTGTACCTGTATAAGCTCGAATCTGGAGCTCAAACCAAGAATCGGACAGGAAATTGCTATTGCTCAATCGATAGAACACAATGTGATGTACATTTGATGAAAGTTTGGTTTAGAAATATGCATTTTGAAGAAAGTTATCGCGCTCGCTACAACAATATGCATGTATTGGACATAGTCTTTTTCCGCGATTTTGGTCAAAATCAGCTATCTGTACCTGTATAAGCTCGAATCTGGAGCTCAAACCAAGAATCGGACAGGAAATTGCTATTGCTCAATCGATAGAACACAATGTGATGTACAGTTGATGAAAGTTTGGTTTAGAAATATGCATTTTGAAGAAAGTTATCGCGCTCGCTACAACAATATGCATGTATTGGACATAGTCTTTTTCCGCGATTTTGGTCAAAATCAGCTATCTGTACCTGTATAAGCTCGAATCTGGAGCTCAAACCAAGAATCGGACAGGAAATTGCTATTGCTCAATCGATAGAACACAATGTGATGTACATTTGATGAAAGTTTGGTTTAGAAATATGCATTTTGAAGAAAGTTATCGCGCTCGCTACAACAATATGCATGTATTGGACATAGTCTTTTTCCGCGATTTTGGTCAAAATCAGCTATCTGTACCTGTATAGCTCGAATCTGGAGCTCAAACCAAGAATCGGACAGGAAATTGCTATTGCTCAATCGATAGAACACAATGTGATGTACATTTGATGAAAGTTTGGTTTAGAAATATGCATTTTGAAGAAAGTTATCGCGCTCGCTACAACAATATGCATGTATTGGACATAGTCTTTTTCCGCGATTTTGGTCAAAATCAGCTATCTGTACCTGTATAAGCTCGAATCTGGAGCTCAAACCAAGAATCGGACAGGAAATTGCTATTGCTCAATCGATAGAACACAATGTGATGTACATTTGATGAAAGTTTGGTTTAGAAATATGCATTTTGAAGAAAGTTATCGCGCTCGCTACAACAATATGCATGTATTGGACATACAATGTAGTCTTTTTCCGCGATTTTGGTCAAAATCAGCTATCTGTACCTGTATAAGCTCGTATCTGGAGCTCAAACCAAGAATCGGACAGGAAATTGCTATTGCTCAATCGATAGAACACAATGTGATGTACATTTGATGAAAGTTTGGTTTAGAAATATGCATTTTGAAGAAAGTTATCGCTCTCGCTACAACAATATGCATGTATTGGACATACAATGTAGTCTTTTTCCGCGATTTTGGTCAAAATCAGCTATCTGTACCTGTATAAGCTCGAATCTGGAGCTCAAACCAAGAATCGGACAGGAAATTGCTATTGCTCAATCGATAGAACACAATGTGATGTACATTTGATGAAAGTTTGGTTTAGAAATATGCATTTTGAAGAAAGTTATCGCGCTCGCTACAACAATATGCATGTATTGGACATAGTCTTTTTCCGCGATTTTGGTCAAAATCAGCTATTCTGTACCTGTATAAGCTCGAATCTGGAGCTCAAACCAAGAATCGGACAGGAAATTGCTATTGCTCAATCGATAGAACACAATGTGATGTACATTTGATGAAAGTTTGGTTTAGAAATATGCATTTTGAAGAAAGTTATCGCGCTCGCTACAACAATATGCATGTATTGGACATAGTCTTTTTCCGCGATTTTGGTCAAAATCAGCTATCTGTACCTGTATAAGCTCGAATCTGGAGCTCAAACCAAGAATCGGACAGGAAATTGCTATTGCTCAATCGATAGAACACAATGTGATGTACATTTGATGAAAGTTTGGTTTAGAAATATGCATTTTGAAGAAAGTTATCGCGCTCGCTACAACAATATGCATGTATTGGACATAGTCTTTTTCCGCGATTTTGGTCAAAATCAGCTATCTGTACCTGTATAAGCTCGAATCTGGAGCTCAAACCAAGAATCGGACAGGAAATTGCTATTGCTCAATCGATAGAACACAATGTGATGTACATTTGATGAAAGTTTGGTTTAGAAATATGCATTTTGAAGAAAGTTATCGCGCTCGCTACAACAATATGCATGTATTGGACATACAATGTAGTCTTTTTCCGCGATTTTGGTCAAAATCAGCTATCTGTACCTGTATAAGCTCGTATCTGGAGCTCAAACCAAGAATCGGACAGGAAATTGCTATTGCTCAATCGATAGAACACAATGTGATGTACATTTGATGAAAGTTTGGTTTAGAAATATGCATTTTGAAGAAAGTTATCGCGCTCGCTACAACAATATGCATGTATTGGACATACAATGTAGTCTTTTTCCGCGATTTTGGTCAAAATCAGCTATCTGTACCTGTATAAGCTCGAATCTGGAGCTCAAACCAAGAATCGGACAGGAAATTGCTATTGCTCAATCGATAGAACACAATGTGATGTACATTTGATGAAAGTTTGGTTTAGAAATATGCATTTTGAAGAAAGTTATCGCGCTCGCTACAACAATATGCATGTATTGGACATAGTCTTTTTCCGCGATTTTGGTCAAAATCAGCTATCTGTACCTGTATAAAGCTCGAATCTGGAGCTCAAACCAAGAATCGGACAGGAAATTGCTATTGCTCAATCGATAGAACACAATGTGATGTACATTGGATGAAAGTTTGGTTTAGAAATATGCATTTTGAAGAAAGTTATCGCGCTCGCTACAACAATATGCATGTATTGGACATACAATGTAGTCTTTTTCCGCGATTTTGGTCAAAATCAGCTATCTGTACCTGTATAAGCTCGTATCTGGAGCTCAAACCAAGAATCGGACAGGAAATTGCTATTGCTCAATCGATAGAACACAATGTGATGTACATTTGATGAAAGTTTGGTTTAGAAATATGCATTTTGAAGAAAGTTATCGCGCTCGCTACAACAATATGCATGTATTGGACATAGTCTTTTTCCGCGATTTTGGTCAAAATCAGCTATCTGTACCTGTATAAGCTCGAATCTGGAGCTCAAACCAAGAATCGGACAGGAAATTGCTATTGCTCAATCGATAGAACACAATGTGATGTACATTTGATGAAAGTTTGGTTTAGAAATATGCATTTTGAAGAAAGTTATCGCGCTCGCTACAACAATATGCATGTATTGGACATAGTCTTTTTCCGCGATTTTGGTCAAAATCAGCTATCTGTACCTGTATAAGCTCGAATCTGGAGCTCAAACCAAGAATCGGACAGGAAATTGCTATTGCTCAATCGATAGAACACAATGTGATGTACATTTGATGAAAGTTTGGTTTAGAAATATGCATTTTGAAGAAAGTTATCGCGCTCGCTACAACAATATGCATGTATTGGACATAGTCTTTTTCCGCGATTTTTGGTCAAAATCAGCTATCTGTACCTGTATAAGCTCGAATCTGGAGCTCAAACCAAGAATCGGACAGGAAATTGCTATTGCTCAATCGATAGAACACAATGTGATGTACATTTGATGAAAGTTTGGTTTAGAAATATGCATTTTGAAGAAAGTTATCGCGCTCGCTACAACAATATGCATGTATTGGACATAGTCTTTTTCCGCGATTTTGGTCAAAATCAGCTATCTGTACCTGTATAAGCTCGAATCTGGAGCTCAAACCAAGAATCGGACAGGAAATTGCTATTGCTCAATCGAGAGAACACAATGTGATGTACATTTGATGAAAGTTTGGTTTAGAAATATGCATTTTGAAGAAAGTTATCGCGCTCGCTACAACAATATGCATGTATTGGACATAGTCTTTTTCCGCGATTTTGGTCAAAATCAGCTATCTGTACCTGTATAAGCTCGAATCTGGAGCTCAAACCAAGAATCGGACAGGAAATTGCTATTGCTCAATCGATAGAACACAATGTGATGTACATTTGATGAAAGTTTGGTTTAGAAATATGCATTTTGAAGAAAGTTATCGCGCTCGCTACAACAATATGCATGTATTGGACATAGTCTTTTTCCGCGATTTTGGTCAAAATCAGCTATCTGTACCTGTATAAGCTCGAATCTGGAGCTCAAACCAAGAATCGGACAGGAAATTGCTATTGCTCAATCGATAGAACACAATGTGATGTACATTTGATGAAAGTTTGGTTTAGAAATATGCATTTTGAAGAAAGTTATCGCGCTCGCTACAACAATATGCATGTATTGGACATAGTCTTTTTCCGCGATTTTGGTCAAAATCAGCTATCTGTACCTGTATAAGCTCGAATCTGGAGCTCAAACCAAGAATCGGACAGGAAATTGCTATTGCTCAATCGATAGAACACAATGTGATGTACATTTGATGAAAGTTTGGTTAGAAATATGCATTTTGAAGAAAGTTATCGCGCTCGCTACAACAATATGCATGTTATTGGACATAGTCTTTTTCCGCGATTTTGGTCAAAATCAGCTATCTGTACCTGTATAAGCTCGAATCTGGAGCTCAAACCAAGAATCGGACAGGAAATTGCTATTGCTCAATCGATAGAACACAATGTGATGTACATTTGATGAAAGTTTGGTTTAGAAATATGCATTTTGAAGAAAGTTATCGCGCTCGCTACAACAATATGCATTATTGGACATAGTCTTTTTCCGCGATTTTGGTCAAAATCAGCTATCTGTACCTGTATAAGCTCGAATCTGGAGCTCAAACCAAGAATCGGACAGGAAATTGCTATTGCTCAATCGATAGAACACAATGTGATGTACATTTGATGAAAGTTTGGTTTAGAAATATGCATTTTGAAGAAAGTTATCGCGCTCGCTACAACAATATGCATGTATTGGACATAGTCTTTTTCCGCGATTTTGGTCAAAATCAGCTATCTGTACCTGTATAAGCTCGAATCTGGAGCTCAAACCAAGAATCGGACAGGAAATTGCTATTGCTCAATCGATAGAACACAATGTGATGTACATTTGATGAAAGTTTGGTTTAGAAATATGCATTTTGAAGAAAGTTATCGCGCTCGCTACAACAATATGCATGTATTGGACATACAATGTAGTCTTTTTCCGCGATTTTGGTCAAAATCAGCTATCTGTACCTGTATAAGCTCGTATCTGGAGCTCAAACCAAGAATCGGACAGGAAATTGCTATTGCTCAATCGATAGAACACAATGTGATGTACATTTGATGAAAGTTTGGTTTAGAAATATGCATTTTGAAGAAAGTTATCGGTCTCGCTACAACAATATGCATGTATTGGACATACAATGTAGTCTTTTTCCGCGATTTTGGTCAAAATCAGCTATCTGTACCTGTATAAGCTCGAATCTGGAGCTCAAACCAAGAATCGGACAGGAAATTGCTATTGCTCAATCGATAGAACACAATGTGATGTACATTTGATGAAAGTTTGGTTTAGAAATATGCATTTTGAAGAAAGTTATCGCGCTCGCTACAACAATATGCATGTACTGGACATAGTCTTTTTCCGCGATTTTGGTCAAAATCAGCTATCTGTACCTGTATAAGCTCGAATCTGGAGCTCAAACCAAGAATCGGACAGGAAATTGCTATTGCTCAATCGATAGAACACAATGTGATGTACATTGGATGAAAGTTTGGTTTAGAAATATGCATTTTGAAGAAAGTTATCGCGCTCGCTACAACAATATGCATGTATTGGACATACAATGTAGTCTTTTTCCGCGATTTTGGTCAAAATCAGCTATCTGTACCTGTATAAGCTCGTATCTGGAGCTCAAACCAAGAATCGGACAGGAAATTGCTATTGCTCAATCGATAGAACACAATGTGATGTACATTGGATGAAAGTTTGGTTTAGAAATATGCATTTTGAAGAAAGTTATCGCGCTCGCTACAACAATATGCATGTATTGGACATAGTCTTTTTCCGCGATTTTGGTCAAAATCAGCTATCTGTACCTGTATAAGCTCGAATCTGGAGCTCAAACCAAGAATCGGACAGGAAATTGCTATTGCTCAATCGATAGAACGCAATGTGATGTACATTTGATGAAAGTTTGGTTTAGAAATATGCATTTTGAAGAAAGTTATCGCGCTCGCTACAACAATATGCATGTATTGGACATAGTCTTTTTCCGCGATTTTGGTCAAAATCAGCTATCTGTACCTGTATAAGCTCGAATCTGGAGCTCAAACCAAGAATCGGACAGGAAATTGCTATTGCTCAATCGATAGAACACAATGTGATGTACATTTGATGAAAGTTTGGTTTAGAAATATGCATTTTGAAGAAAGTTATTGCGCTCGCTACAACAATATGCATGTATTGGACATAGTCTTTTTCCGCGATTTTGGTCAAAATCAGCTATCTGTACCTGTATAAGCTCGAATCTGGAGCTCAAACCAAGAATCGGACAGGAAATTGCTATTGCTCAATCGATAGAACACAATGTGATGTACATTTGATGAAAGTTTGGTTTAGAAATATGCATTTTGAAGAAAGTTATCGCGCTCGCTACAACAATATGCATGTATTGGACATAGTCTTTTTCCGCGATTTTGGTCAAAATCAGCTATCTGTACCTGTATAAGCTCGAATCTGGAGCTCAAACCAAGAATCGGACAGGAAATTGCTATTGCTCAATCGATAGAACACAATGTGATGTACATTTGATGAAAGTTTGGTTTAGAAATATGCATTTTGAAGAAAGTTATCGCGCTCGCTACAACAATATGCATGTATTGGACATAGTCTTTTTCCGCGATTTTGGTCAAAATCAGCTATCTGTACCTGTATAAGCTCGAATCTGGAGCTCAAACCAAGAATCGGACAGGAAATTGCTATTGCTCAATCGATAGAACACAATGTGATGTACATTTGATGAAAGTTTGGTTTAGAAATATGCATTTTGAAGAAAGTTATCGCGCTCGCTACAACAATATGCATGTATTGGACATAGTCTTTTTCCGCGATTTTGGTCAAAATCAGCTATCTGTACCTGTATAAGCTCGAATCTGGAGCTCAAACCAAGAATCGGACAGGAAATTGCTATTGCTCAATCGATAGAACACAATGTGATGTACATTTGATGAAAGTTTGGTTTAGAAATATGCATTTTGAAGAAAGTTATCGCGCTCGCTACAACAATATGCATGTATTGGACATAGTCTTTTTCCGCGATTTTGGTCAAAATCAGCTATCTGTATCTGTATAAGCTCGAATCTGGAGCTCAAACCAAGAATCGGACAGGAAATTGCTATTGCTCAATCGATAGAACACAATGTGATGTACATTTGATGAAAGTTTGGTTTAGAAATATGCATTTTGAAGAAAGTTATCGCGCTCGCTACAACAATATGCATGTATTGGACATAGTCTTTTTCCGCGATTTTGGTCAAAATCAGCTATCTGTACCTGTATAAGCTCGAATCTGGAGCTCAAACCAAGAATCGGACAGGAAATTGCTATTGCTCAATCGATAGAACACAATGTGATGTACATTTGATGAAAGTTTGGTTTAGAAATATGCATTTTGAAGAAAGTTATCGCGCTCGCTACAACAATATGCATGTATTGGACATAGTCTTTTTCCGCGATTTTGGTCAAAATCAGCTATCTGTACCTGTATAAGCTCGAATCTGGAGCTCAAACCAAGAATCGGACAGGAAATTGCTATTGCTCAATCGATAGAACACAATGTGATGTACATTTGATGAAAGTTTGGTTTAGAAATATGCATTTTGAAGAAAGTTATCGCGCTCGCTACAACAATATGCATGTATTGGACATAGTCTTTTTCCGCGATTTTGGTCAAAATCAGCTATCTGTACCTGTATAAGCTCGAATCTGGAGCTCAAACCAAGAATCGGACAGGAAATTGCTATTGCTCAATCGATAGAACACAATGTGATGTACATTTGATGAAAGTTTGGTTTAGAAATATGCATTTTGAAGAAAGTTATCGCGCTCGCTACAACAATATGCATGTATTGGACATAGTCTTTTTCCGCGATTTTGGTCAAAATCAGCTATCTGTACCTGTATAAGCTCGAATCTGGAGCTCAAACCAAGAATCGGACAGGAAATTGCTATTGCTCAATCGATAGAACACAATGTGATGTACATTTGATGAAAGTTTGGTTTAGAAATATGCATTTTGAAGAAAGTTATCGCGCTCGCTACAACAATATGCATGTATTGGACATACAATGTAGTCTTTTTCCGCGATTTTGGTCAAAATCAGCTATCTGTACCTGTATAAGCTCGTATCTGGAGCTCAAACCAAGAATCGGACAGGAAATTGCTATTGCTCAATCGATAGAACACAATGTGATGTACATTTGATGAAAGTTTGGTTTAGAAATATGCATTTTGAAGAAAGTTATCGCGCTCGCTACAACAATATGCATGTATTGGACATAGTCTTTTTCCGCGATTTTGGTCAAAATCAGCTATCTGTACCTGTATAAGCTCGAATCTGGAGCTCAAACCAAGAATCGGACAGGAAATTGCTATTGCTCAATCGATAGAACGCAATGTGATGTACATTTGATGAAAGTTTGGTTTAGAAATATGCATTTTGAAGAAAGTTATCGCGCTCGCTACAACAATATGCATGTATTGGACATAGTCTTTTTCCGCGATTTTGGTCAAAATCAGCTATCTGTACCTGTATAAGCTCGAATCTGGAGCTCAAACCAAGAATCGGACAGGAAATTGCTAATTGCTCAATCGATAGAACACAATGTGATGTACATTTGATGAAAGTTTGGTTTAGAAATATGCATTTTGAAGAAAGTTATCGCGCTCGCTACAACAATATGCATGTATTGGACATAGTCTTTTTCCGCGATTTTGGTCAAAATCAGCTATCTGTACCTGTATAAGCTCGAATCTGGAGCTCAAACAAGAATCGGACAGGAAATTGCTATTGCTCAATCGATAGAACACAATGTGATGTACATTTGATGAAAGTTTGGTTTAGAAATATGCATTTTGAAGAAAGTTATCGCGCTCGCTACAACAATATGCATGTATTGGACATAGTCTTTTTCCGCGATTTTGGTCAAAATCAGCTATCTGTACCTGTATAAGCTCGAATCTGGAGCTCAAACCAAGAATCGGACAGGAAATTGCTATTGCTCAATCGATAGAACACAATGTGATGTACATTTGATGAAAGTTTGGTTTAGAAATATGCATTTTGAAGAAAGTTATCGCGCTCGCTACAACAATATGCATGTATTGGACATAGTCTTTTTCCGCGATTTTGGTCAAAATCAGCTATCTGTACCTGTATAAGCTCGAATCTGGAGCTCAAACCAAGAATCGGACAGGAAATTGCTATTGCTCAATCGATAGAACACAATGTGATGTACATTTGATGAAAGTTTGGTTTAGAAATATGCATTTTGAAGAAAGTTATCGCGCTCGCTACAACAATATGCATGTATTGGACATAGTCTTTTTCCGCGATTTTGGTCAAAATCAGCTATCTGTACCTGTATAAGCTCGAATCTGGAGCTCAAACCAAGAATCGGACAGGAAATTGCTATTGCTCAATCGATAGAACACAATGTGATGTACATTTGATGAAAGTTTGGTTTAGAAATATGCATTTTGAAGAAAGTTATCGCGCTCGCTACAACAATATGCATGTATTGGACATAGTCTTTTTCCGCGATTTTGGTCAAAATCAGCTATCTGTACCTGTATAAGCTCGTATCTGGAGCTCAAACCAAGAATCGGACAGGAAATTGCTATTGCTCAATCGATAGAACACAATGTGATGTACATTTGATGAAAGTTTGGTTTAGAAATATGCATTTTGAAGAAAGTTATCGCGCTCGCTACAACAATATGCATGTATTGGACATAGTCTTTTTCCGCGATTTTGGTCAAAATCAGCTATCTGTACCTGTATAAGCTCGAATCTGGAGCTCAAACCAAGAATCGGACAGGAAATTGCTATTGCTCAATCGATAGAACACAATGTGATGTACATTTGATGAAAGTTTGGTTTAGAAATATGCATTTTGAAGAAAGTTATCGCGCTCGCTACAACAATATGCATGTATTGGACATAGTCTTTTTCCGCGATTTTGGTCAAAATCAGCTATCTGTACCTGTATAAGCTCGAATCTGGAGATCAAACCAAGAATCGGACAGGAAATTGCTATTGCTCAATCGATAGAACACAATGTGATGTACATTTGATGAAAGTTTGGTTTAGAAATATGCATTTTGAAGAAAGTTATCGCGCTCGCTACAACAATATGCATGTATTGGACATAGTCTTTTTCCGCGATTTTGGTCAAAATCAGCTATCTGTACCTGTATAAGCTCGAATCTGGAGCTCAAACCAAGAATCGGACAGGAAATTGCTATTGCTCAATCGATAGAACACAATGTGATGTACATTTGATGAAAGTTTGGTTTAGAAATATGCATTTTGAAGAAAGTTATCGCGCTCGCTACAACAATATGCATGTATTGGACATAGTCTTTTTCCGCGATTTTGGTCAAAATCAGCTATCTGTACCTGTATAAGCTCGAATCTGGAGCTCAAACCAAGAATCGGACAGGAAATTGCTATTGCTCAATCGATAGAACACAATGTGATGTACATTTGATGAAAGTTTGGTTTAGAAATATGCATTTTGAAGAAAGTTATCGCGCTCGCTACAACAATATGCATGTATTGGACATAGTCTTTTTCCGCGATTTTGGTCAAAATCAGCTATCTGTACCTGTATAAGCTCGTATCTGGAGCTCAAACCAAGAATCGGACAGGAAATTGCTATTGCTCAATCGATAGAACACAATGTGATGTACATTTGATGAAAGTTTGGTTTAGAAATATGCATTTTGAAGAAAGTTATCGCGCTCGCTACAACAATATGCATGTATTGGACAATGTAGTCTTTTTCCGCGATTTTGGTCAAAATCAGCTATCTGTACCTGTATAAGCTCGTATCTGGAGCTCAAACCAAGAATCGGACAGGAAATTGCTATTGCTCAATCGATAGAACACAATTTGATGTACATTTGATGAAAGTTTGGTTTAGAAATATGCATTTTGAAGAAAGTTATCGCGCTCGCTACAACAATATGCATGTATTGGACATAGTCTTTTTCCGCGATTTTGGTCAAAATCAGCTATCTGTACCTGTATAAGCTCGAATCTGGAGCTCAAACCAAGAATCGGACAGGAAATTGCTATTGCTCAATCGATAGAACACAATGTGATGTACCTTTGATGAAAGTTTGGTTTAGAAATATGCATTTTGAAGAAAGTTATCGCGCTCGCTACATCAATATGCATGTATTGGACATAGTCTTTTTCCGCGATTTTGGTCAAAATCAGCTATCTGTACCTGTATAAGCTCGAATCTGGAGCTCAAACCAAGAATCGGACAGGAAATTGCTATTGCTCAATCGATAGAACGCAATGTGATGTACATTTGATGAAAGTTTGGTTTAGAAATATGCATTTTGAAGAAAGTTATCGCGCTCGCTACAACAATATGCATGTATTGGACATAGTCTTTTTCCGCGATTTTGGTCAAAATCAGCTATCTGTACCTGTATAAGCTCGAATCTGGAGCTCAAACCAAGAATCGGACAGGAAATTGCTATTGCTCAATCGATAGAACACAATTTGATGTACATTTGATGAAAGTTTGGTTTAGAAATATGCATTTTGAAGAAAGTTATCGCGCTCGCTACAACAATATGCATGTATTGGACATAGTCTTTTTCCGCGATTTTGGTCAAAATCAGCTATCTGTACCTGTATAAGCTCGAATCTGGAGCTCAAACCAAGAATCGGACAGGAAATTGCTATTGCTCAATCGATAGAACGCAATGTGATGTACCTTTGATGAAAGTTTGGTTTAGAAATATGCATTTTGAAGAAAGTTATCGCGCTCGCTACAACAATATGCATGTATTGGACATAGTCTTTTTCCGCGATTTTGGTCAAAATCAGCTATCTGTACCTGTGTAAGCTCGAATCTGGAGCTCAAACCAAGAATCGGACAGGAAATTGCTATTGCTCAATCGATAGAACGCAATGTGATGTACATTTGATGAAAGTTTGGTTTAGAAATATGCATTTTGAAGAAAGTTATCGCGCTCGCTACAACAATATGCATGTATTGGACATAGTCTTTTTCCGCGATTTTGGTCAAAATCAGCTATCTGTACCTGTATAAGCTCGAATCTGGAGCTCAAACCAAGAATCGGACAGGAAATTGCTATTGCTCAATCGATAGAACACAATGTGATGTACATTTGATGAAAGTTTGGTTTAGAAATATGCATTTTGAAGAAAGTTATCGCGCTCGCTACAACAATATGCATGTATTGGACATAGTCTTTTTCCGCGATTTTGGTCAAAATCAGCTATCTGTACCTGTATAAGCTCGAATCTGGAGCTCAAACCAAGAATCGGACAGGAAATTGCTATTGCTCAATCGATAGAACACAATGTGATGTACATTTGATGAAAGTTTGGTTTAGAAATATGCATTTTGAAGAAAGTTATCGCGCTCGCTACAACAATATGCATGTATTGGACATAGTCTTTTTCCGCGATTTTGGTCAAAATCAGCTATCTGTACCTGTATAAGCTCGAATCTGGAGCTCAAACCAAGAATCGGACAGGAAATTGCTATTGCTCAATCGATAGAACACAATGTGATGTACATTTGATGAAAGTTTGGTTTAGAAATATGCATTTTGAAGAAAGTTATCGCGCTCGCTACAACAATATGCATGTATTGGACATAGTCTTTTTCCGCGATTTTGGTCAAAATCAGCTATCTGTACCTGTATAAGCTCGAATCTGGAGCTCAAACCAAGAATCGGACAGGAAATTGCTATTGCTCAATCGATAGAACACAATGTGATGTACATTTGATGAAAGTTTGGTTTAGAAATATGCATTTTGAAGAAAGTTATCGCGCTCGCTACAACAATATGCATGTATTGGACATAGTCTTTTTCCGCGATTTTGGTCAAAATCAGCTATCTGTACCTGTATAAGCTCGAATCTGGAGCTCAAACCAAGAATCGGACAGGAAATTGCTATTGCTCAATCGATAGAACACAATGTGATGTACATTTGATGAAAGTTTGGTTTAGAAATATGCATTTTGAAGAAAGTTATCGCGCTCGCTACAACAATATGCATGTATTGGACATAGTCTTTTTCCGCGATTTTGGTCAAAATCAGCTATCTGTACCTGTATAAGCTCGAATCTGGAGCTCAAACCAAGAATCGGACAGGAAATTGCTATTGCTCAATCGATAGAACACAATGTGATGTACATTTGATGAAAGTTTGGTTTAGAAATATGCATTTTGAAGAAAGTTATCGCGCTCGCTACATCAATATGCATGTATTGGACATAGTCTTTTTCCGCGATTTTGGTCAAAATCAGCTATCTGTACCTGTATAAGCTCGAATCTGGAGCTCAAACCAAGAATCGGACAGGAAATTGCTATTGCTCAATCGATAGAACACAATGTGATGTACATTTGATGAAAGTTTGGTTTAGAAATATGCATTTTGAAGAAAGTTATCGCGCTCGCTACAACAATATGCATGTATTGGACATAGTCTTTTTCCGCGATTTTGGTCAAAATCAGCTATCTGTACCTGTATAAGCTCGAATCTGGAGCTCAAACCAAGAATCGGACAGGAAATTGCTATTGCTCAATCGATAGAACACAATGTGATGTACATTTGATGAAAGTTTGGTTTAGAAATATGCATTTTGAAGAAAGTTATCGCGCTCGCTACAACAATATGCATGTATTGGACATAGTCTTTTTCCGCGATTTTGGTCAAAATCAGCTATCTGTACCTGTATAAGCTCGAATCTGGAGCTCAAACCAAGAATCGGACAGGAAATTGCTATTGCTCAATCGATAGAACACAATGTGATGTACATTTGATGAAAGTTTGGTTTAGAAATATGCATTTTGAAGAAAGTTATCGCGCTCGCTACAACAATATGCATGTATTGGACATACAATGTAGTCTTTTTCCGCGATTTTGGTCAAAATCAGCTATCTGTACCTGTATAAGCTCGAATCTGGAGCTCAAACCAAGAATCGGACAGGAAATTGCTATTGCTCAATCGATAGAACACAATGTGATGTACATTTGATGAAAGTTTGGTTTAGAAATATGCATTTTGAAGAAAGTTATCGCGCTCGCTACATCAATATGCATGTATTGGACATAGTCTTTTTCCGCGATTTTGGTCAAAATCAGCTATCTGTACCTGTATAAGCTCGAATCTGGAGCTCAAACCAAGAATCGGACAGGAAATTGCTATTGCTCAATCGATAGAACACAATGTGATGTACATTTGATGAAAGTTTGGTTTAGAAATATGCATTTTGAAGAAAGTTATCGCGCTCGCTACAACAATATGCATGTATTGGACATAGTCTTTTTCCGCGATTTTGGTCAAAATCAGCTATCTGTACCTGTATAAGCTCGAATCTGGAGCTCAAACCAAGAATCGGACAGGAAATTGCTATTGCTCAATCGATAGAACACAATGTGATGTACATTTGATGAAAGTTTGGTTTAGAAATATGCATTTTGAAGAAAGTTATCGCGCTCGCTACAACAATATGCATGTATTGGACATACAATGTAGTCTTTTTCCGCGATTTTGGTCAAAATCAGCTATCTGTACCTGTATAAGCTCGAATCTGGAGCTCAAACCAAGAATCGGACAGGAAATTGCTATTGCTCAATCGATAGAACACAATGTGATGTACATTTGATGAAAGTTTGGTTTAGAAATATGCATTTTGAAGAAAGTTATCGCGCTCGCTACATCAATATGCATGTATTGGACATAGTCTTTTTCCGCGATTTTGGTCAAAATCAGCTATCTGTACCTGTATAAGCTCGAATCTGGAGCTCAAACCAAGAATCGGACAGGAAATTGCTATTGCTCAATCGATAGAACACAATGTGATGTACATTTGATGAAAGTTTGGTTTAGAATATGCATTTTGAAGAAAGTTATCGCGCTCGCTACAACAATATGCATGTATTGGACATACAATGTAGTCTTTTTCCGCGATTTTGGTCAAAATCAGCTATCTGTACCTGTATAAGCTCGAATCTGGAGCTCAAACCAAAAATCGGACAGGAAATTGGTATTGCTCAATCGATAGAACACAATGTGATGTACATTTGATGAAAGTTTGGTTTAGAAATATGCATTTTGAAGAAAGTTATCGCGCTCGCTACAACAATATGCATGTATTGGACATAGTCTTTTTCCGCGATTTTGGTCAAAATCAGCTATCTGTACCTGTATAAGCTCGAATCTGGAGCTCAAACCAAGAATCGGACAGGAAATTGCTATTGCTCAATCGATAGAACACAATGTGATGTACATTTGATGAAAGTTTGGTTTAGAAATATGCATTTTGAAGAAAGTTATCGCGCTCGCTACAACAATATGCATGTATTGGACATACAATGTAGTCTTTTTCCGCGATTTTGGTCAAAATCAGCTATCTGTACCTGTATAAGCTCGAATCTGGAGCTCAAACCAAGAATCGGACAGGAAATTGCTATTGCTCAATCGATAGAACACAATGTGATGTACATTTGATGAAAGTTTGGTTTAGAAATATGCATTTTGAAGAAAGTTATCGCGCTCGCTACAACAATATGCATGTATTGGACATAGTCTTTTCCCGCGATTTTGGTCAAAATCAGCTATCTGTACCTGTATAAGCTCGAATCTGGAGCTCAAACCAAGAATCGGACAGGAAATTGCTATTGCTCAATCGATAGAACACAATGTGATGTACATTTGATGAAAGTTTGGTTTAGAAATATGCATTTTGAAGAAAGTTATCGCGCTCGCTACAACAATATGCATGTATTGGACATACAATGTAGTCTTTTTCCGCGATTTTGGTCAAAATCAGCTATCTGTACCTGTATAAGCTCGAATCTGGAGCTCAAACCAAGAATCGGACAGGAAATTGCTATTGCTCAATCGATAGAACACAATGTGATGTACATTTGATGAAAGTTTGGTTTAGAAATATGCATTTTGAAGAAAGTTATCGCGCTCGCTACTTCAAAATGCATGTATTGGACATAGTCTTTTTCCGCGATTTTGGTCAAAATCAGCTATCTGTACCTGTATAAGCTCGAATCTGGAGCTCAAACCAAGAATCGGACAGGAAATTGCTATTGCTCAATCGATAGAACACAATGTGATGTACATTTGATGAAAGTTTGGTTTAGAAATATGCATTTTGAAGAAAGTTATCGCGCTCGCTACAACAATATGCATGTATTGGACATACAATGTAGTCTTTTTCCGCGATTTTGGTCAAAATCAGCTATCTGTACCTGTATAAGCTCGTATCTGGAGCTCAAACCAAGAATCGGACAGGAAATTGCTATTACTCAATCGATAGAACACAATGTGATGTACATTTGATGAAAGTTTGGTTTAGAAATATGCATTTTGAAGAAAGTTATCGCTCTCGCTACAACAATATGCATGTATTGGACATACAATGTAGTCTTTTTCCGCGATTTTGGTCAAAATCAGCTATCTGTACCTGTATAAGCTCGAATCTGGAGCTCAAACCAAGAATCGGACAGGAAATTGCTATTGCTCAATCGATAGAACACAATGTGATGTACATTTGATGAAAGTTTGGTTTAGAAATATGCATTTTGAAGAAAGTTATCGCGCTCGCTACAACAATATGCATGTATTGGACATAGTCTTTTTCCGCGATTTTGGTCAAAATCAGCTATCTGTACCTGTATAAGCTCGAATCTGGAGCTCAAACCAAGAATCGGACAGGAAATTGCTATTGCTCAATCGATAGAACACAATGTGATGTACATTTGATGAAAGTTTGGTTTAGAAATATGCATTTTGAAGAAAGTTATCGCGCTCGCTACAACAATATGCATGTATTGGACATACAATGTAGTCTTTTTCCGCGATTTTGGTCAAAATCAGCTATCTGTACCTGTATAAGCTCGTATCTGGAGCTCAAACCAAGAATCGGACAGGAAATTGCTATTGCTCAATCGATAGAACACAATGTGATGTACATTTGATGAAAGTTTGGTTTAGAAATATGCATTTTGAAGAAAGTTATCGCGCTCGCTACAACAATATGCATGTATTGGACATAGTCTTTTTCCGCGATTTTGGTCAAAATCAGCTATCTGTACCTGTATAAGCTCGAATCTGGAGCTCAAACCAAGAATCGGACAGGAAATTGCTATTGCTCAATCGATAGAACACAATGTGATGTACATTTGATGAAAGTTTGGTTTAGAAATATGCATTTTGAAGAAAGTTATCGCGCTCGCTACAACAATATGCATGTATTGGACATAGTCTTTTTCCGCGATTTTGGTCAAAATCAGCTATCTGTACCTGTATAAGCTCGAATCTGGAGCTCAAACCAAGAATCGGACAGGAAATTGCTATTGCTCAATCGATAGAACACAATGTGATGTACATTTGATGAAAGTTTGGTTTAGAAATATGCATTTTGAAGAAAGTTATCGCGCTCGCTACAACAATATGCATGTATTGGACATACAATGTAGTCTTTTTCCGCGATTTTGGTCAAAATCAGCTATCTGTACCTGTATAAGCTCGAATCTGGAGCTCAAACCAAGAATCGGACAGGAAATTGCTATTGCTCAATCGATAGAACACAATGTGATGTACATTTGATGAAAGTTTGGTTTAGAAATATGCATTTTGAAGAAAGTTATCGCGCTCGCTACATCAATATGCATGTATTGGACATAGTCTTTTTCCGCGATTTTGGTCAAAATCAGCTATCTGTACCTGTATAAGCTCGAATCTGGAGCTCAAACCAAGAATCGGACAGGAAATTGCTATTGCTCAATCGATAGAACACAATGTGATGTACATTTGATTAAAGTTTGGTTTAGAAATATGCATTTTGAAGAAAGTTATCGCGCTCGCTACAACAATATGCATGTATTGGACATACAATGTAGTCTTTTTCCGCGATTTTGGTCAAAATCAGCTATCTGTACCTGTATAAGCTCGAATCTGGAGCTCAAACCAAAATCGGACAGGAAATTGGTATTGCTCAATCGATAGAACACAATGTGATGTACATTTGATGAAAGTTTGGTTTAGAAATATGCATTTTGAAGAAAGTTATCGCGCTCGCTACAACAATATGCATGTATTGGACATAGTCTTTTTCCGCGATTTTGGTCAAAATCAGCTATCTGTACCTGTATAAGCTCGAATCTGGAGCTCAAACCAAGAATCGGACAGGAAATTGCTATTGCTCAATCGATAGAACACAATGTGATGTACATTTGATGAAAGTTTGGTTTAGAAATATGCATTTTGAAGAAAGTTATCGCGCTCGCTACAACAATATGCATGTATTGGACATACAATGTAGTCTTTTTCCGCGATTTTGGTCAAAATCAGCTATCTGTACCTGTATAAGCTCGAATCTGGAGCTCAAACCAAGAATCGGACAGGAAATTGCTATTGCTCAATCGATAGAACACAATGTGATGTACATTTGATGAAAGTTTGGTTTAGAAATATGCATTTTGAAGAAAGTTATCGCGCTCGCTACAACAATATGCATGTATTGGACATAGTCTTTTTCCGCGATTTTGGTCAAAATCAGCTATCTGTACCTGTATAAGCTCGAATCTGGAGCTCAAACCAAGAATCGGACAGGAAATTGCTATTGCTCAATCGATAGAACACAATGTGATGTACATTTGATGAAAGTTTGGTTTAGAAATATGCATTTTGAAGAAAGTTATCGCGCTCGCTACAACAATATGCATGTATTGGACATACAATGTAGTCTTTTTCCGCGATTTTGGTCAAAATCAGCTATCTGTACCTGTATAAGCTCGAATCTGGAGCTCAAACCAAGAATCGGACAGGAAATTGCTATTGCTCAATCGATAGAACACAATGTGATGTACATTTGATGAAAGTTTGGTTTAGAAATATGCATTTTGAAGAAAGTTATCGCGCTCGCTACATCAATATGCATGTATTGGACATAGTCTTTTTCCGCGATTTTGGTCAAAATCAGCTATCTGTACCTGTATAAGCTCGAATCTGGAGCTCAAACCAAGAATCGGACAGGAAATTGCTATTGCTCAATCGATAGAACACAATGTGATGTACATTTGATGAAAGTTTGGTTTAGAAATATGCATTTTGAAGAAAGTTATCGCGCTCGCTACAACAATATGCATGTATTGGACATACAATGTAGTCTTTTTCCGCGATTTTGGTCAAAATCAGCTATCTGTACCTGTATAAGCTCGTATCTGGAGCTCAAACCAAGAATCGGACAGGAAATTGCTATTACTCAATCGATAGAACACAATGTGATGTACATTTGATGAAAGTTTGGTTTAGAAATATGCATTTTGAAGAAAGTTATCGCTCTCGCTACAACAATATGCATGTATTGGACATACAATGTAGTCTTTTTCCGCGATTTTGGTCAAAATCAGCTATCTGTACCTGTATAAGCTCGAATCTGGAGCTCAAACCAAGAATCGGACAGGAAATTGCTATTGCTCAATCGATAGAACACAATGTGATGTACATTTGATGAAAGTTTGGTTTAGAAATATGCATTTTGAAGAAAGTTATCGCGCTCGCTACAACAATATGCATGTATTGGACATAGTCTTTTTCCGCGATTTTGGTCAAAATCAGCTATCTGTACCTGTATAAGCTCGAATCTGGAGCTCAAACCAAGAATCGGACAGGAAATTGCTATTGCTCAATCGATAGAACACAATGTGATGTACATTTGATGAAAGTTTGGTTTAGAAATATGCATTTTGAAGAAAGTTATCGCGCTCGCTACAACAATATGCATGTATTGGACATACAATGTAGTCTTTTTCCGCGATTTTGGTCAAAATCAGCTATCTGTACCTGTATAAGCTCGTATCTGGAGCTCAAACCAAGAATCGGACAGGAAATTGCTATTGCTCAATCGATAGAACACAATGTGATGTACATTTGATGAAAGTTTGGTTTAGAAATATGCATTTTGAAGAAAGTTATCGCGCTCGCTACAACAATATGCATGTATTGGACATAGTCTTTTTCCGCGATTTTGGTCAAAATCAGCTATCTGTACCTGTATAAGCTCGAATCTGGAGCTCAAACCAAGAATCGGACAGGAAATTGGTATTGCTCAATCGATAGAACGCAATGTGATGTACATTTGATGAAAGTTTGGTTTAGAAATATGCATTTTGAAGAAAGTTATCGCGCTCGCTACAACAACATGCATGTATTGGACATAGTCTTTTTCCGCGATTTTGGTCAAAATCAGCTATCTGTACCTGTATAAGCTCGAATCTGGAGCTCAAACCAAGAATTGGACAGGAAATTGCTATTGCTCAATCGATAGAACACAATGTGATGTACATTTGATGAAAGTTTGGTTTAGAAATATGCATTTTAAAGAAAGTTATCGCGCTCGCTACAACAATATGCATGTATTGGACATAGTCTTTTTCCGCGATTTTGGTCAAAATCAGCTATCTGTACCTGTATAAGCTCGAATCTGGAGCTCAAACCAAGAATCGGACAGGAAATTGCTATTGCTCAATCGATAGAACACAATGTGATGTACATTTGATGAAAGTTTGGTTTAGAAATATGCATTTTGAAGAAAGTTATCGCGCTCGCTACAACAATATGCATGTATTGGACATAGTCTTTTTCCGCGATTTTGGTCAAAATCAGCTATCTGTACCTGTATAAGCTCGAATCTGGAGCTCAAACCAAGAATCGGACAGGAAATTGCTATTGCTCAATCGATAGAACACAATGTGATGTACATTTGATGAAAGTTTGGTTTAGAAATATGCATTTTGAAGAAAGTTATCGCGCTCGCTACAACAATATGCATGTATTGGACATAGTCTTTTTCCGCGATTTTGGTCAAAATCAGCTATCTGTACCTGTATAAGCTCGAATCTGGAGCTCAAACCAAGAATCGGACAGGAAATTGCTATTGCTCAATCGATAGAACGCAATGTGATGTACATTTGATGAAAGTTTGGTTTAGAAATATGCATTTTGAAGAAAGTTATCGCGCTCGCTACAACAATATGCATGTATTGGACATAGTCTTTTTCCGCGATTTTGGTCAAAATCAGCTATCTGTACCTGTATAAGCTCGAATCTGGAGCTCAAACCAAGAATCGGACAGGAAATTGCTATTGCTCAATCGATAGAACACAATGTGATGTACATTTGATGAAAGTTTGGTTTAGAAATATGCATTTTGAAGAAAGTTATCGCGCTCGCTACAACAATATGCATGTATTGGACATAGTCTTTTTCCGCGATTTTGGTCAAAATCAGCTATCTGTACCTGTATAAGCTCGAATCTGGAGCTCAAACCAAGAATCGGACAGGAAATTGCTATTGCTCAATCGATAGAACACAATGTGATGTACATTTGATGAAAGTTTGGTTTAGAAATATGCATTTTGAAGAAAGTTATCGCGCTCGCTACAACAATATGCATGTATTGGACATAGTCTTTTTCCGCGATTTTGGTCAAAATCAGCTATCTGTACCTGTATAAGCTCGAATCTGGAGCTCAAACCAAGAATCGGACAGGAAATTGCTATTGCTCAATCGATAGAACACAATGTGATGTACATTTGATGAAAGTTTGGTTTAGAAATATGCATTTTGAAGAAAGTTATCGCGCTCGCTACAACAATATGCATGTATTGGACATAGTCTTTTTCCGCGATTTTGGTCAAAATCAGCTATCTGTACCTGTATAAGCTCGAATCTGGAGCTCAAACCAAGAATCGGACAGGAAATTGCTATTGCTCAATCGATAGAACACAATGTGATGTACATTTGATGAAAGTTTGGTTTAGAAATATGCATTTTGAAGAAAGTTATCGCGCTCGCTACAACAATATGCATGTATTGGACATAGTCTTTTTCCGCGATTTTGGTCAAAATCAGCTATCTGTACCTGTATAAGCTCGAATCTGGAGCTCAAACCAAGAATCGGACAGGAAATTGCTATTGCTCAATCGATAGAACGCAATGTGATGTACATTTGATGAAAGTTTGGTTTAGAAATATGCATTTTGAAGAAAGTTATCGCGCTCGCTACAACAATATGCATGTATTGGACATAGTCTTTTTCCGCGATTTTGGTCAAAATCAGCTATCTGTACCTGTATAAGCTCGAATCTGGAGCTCAAACCAAGAATCGGACAGGAAATTGCTATTGCTCAATCGATAGAACACAATGTGATGTACATTTGATGAAAGTTTGGTTTAGAAATATGCATTTTGAAGAAAGTTATCGCGCTCGCTACAACAATATGCATGTATTGGACATAGTCTTTTTCCGCGATTTTGGTCAAAATCAGCTATCTGTACCTGTATAAGCTCGAATCTGGAGCTCAAACCAAGAATCGGACAGGAAATTGCTATTGCTCAATCGATAGAACACAATGTGATGTACATTTGATGAAAGTTTGGTTTAGAAATATGCATTTTGAAGAAAGTTATCGCGCTCGCTACAACAATATGCATGTATTGGACATAGTCTTTTTCCGCGATTTTGGTCAAAATCAGCTATCTGTACCTGTATAAGCTCGAATCTGGAGCTCAAACCAAGAATCGGACAGGAAATTGCTATTGCTCAATCGATAGAACACAATGTGATGTACATTTGATGAAAGTTTGGTTTAGAAATATGCATTTTGAAGAAAGTTATCGCGCTCGCTACAACAATATGCATGTATTGGACATAGTCTTTTTCCGCGATTTTGGTCAAAATCAGCTATCTGTACCTGTATAAGCTCGAATCTGGAGCTCAAACCAAGAATCGGACAGGAAATTGCTATTGCTCAATCGATAGAACGCAATGTGATGTACATTTGATGAAAGTTTGGTTTAGAAATATGCATTTTGAAGAAAGTTATCGCGCTCGCTACAACAATATGCATGTATTGGACATAGTCTTTTTCCGCGATTTTGGTCAAAATCAGCTATCTGTACCTGTATAAGCTCGAATCTGGAGCTCAAACCAAGAATCGGACAGGAAATTGCTATTGCTCAATCGATAGAACACAATGTGATGTACATTTGATGAAAGTTTGGTTTAGAAATATGCATTTTGAAGAAAGTTATCGCGCTCGCTACAACAATATGCATGTATTGGACATAGTCTTTTTCCGCGATTTTGGTCAAAATCAGCTATCTGTACCTGTATAAGCTCGAATCTGGAGCTCAAACCAAGAATCGGACAGGAAATTGCTATTGCTCAATCGATAGAACACAATGTGATGTACATTTGATGAAAGTTTGGTTTAGAAATATGCATTTTGAAGAAAGTTATCGCGCTCGCTACAACAATATGCATGTATTGGACATAGTCTTTTTCCGCGATTTTGGTCAAAATCAGCTATCTGTACCTGTATAAGCTCGAATCTGGAGCTCAAACCAAGAATCGGACAGGAAATTGCTATTGCTCAATCGATAGAACGCAATGTGATGTACATTTGATGAAAGTTTGGTTTAGAAATATGCATTTTGAAGAAAGTTATCGCGCTCGCTACAACAATATGCATGTATTGGACATAGTCTTTTTCCGCGATTTTGGTCAAAATCAGCTATCTGTACCTGTATAAGCTCGAATCTGGAGCTCAAACCAAGAATCGGACAGGAAATTGCTATTGCTCAATCGATAGAACACACTGTGATGTACATTTGATGAAACTTTGGTTTAGAAATATGCATTTTGAAGAAAGTTATCGCGCTCGCTACAACAATATGCATGTATTGGACATAGTCTTTTTCCGCGATTTTGGTCAAAATCAGCTATCTGTACCTGTATAAGCTCGAATCTGGAGCTCAAACCAAGAATCGGACAGGAAATTGCTATTGCTCAATCGATAGAACACAATGTGATGTACATTTGATGAAAGTTTGGTTTAGAAATATGCATTTTGAAGAAAGTTATCGCGCTCGCTACAACAATATGCATGTATTGGACATAGTCTTTTTCCGCGATTTTGGTCAAAATCAGCTATCTGTACCTGTATAAGCTCGAATCTGGAGCTCAAACCAAGAATCGGACAGGAAATTGCTATTGCTCAATCGATAGAACACAATGTGATGTACATTTGATGAAAGTTTGGTTTAGAAATATGCATTTTGAAGAAAGTTATCGCGCTCGCTACAACAATATGCATGTATTGGACATAGTCTTTTTCCGCGATTTTGGTCAAAATCAGCTATCTGTACCTGTATAAGCTCGAATCTGGAGCTCAAACCAAGAATCGGACAGGAAATTGCTATTGCTCAATCGATAGAACACAATGTGATGTACATTTGATGAAAGTTTGGTTTAGAAATATGCATTTTGAAGAAAGTTATCGCGCTCGCTACAACAATATGCATGTATTGGACATAGTCTTTTTCCGCGATTTTGGTCAAAATCAGCTATCTGTACCTGTATAAGCTCGAATCTGGAGCTCAAACCAAGAATCGGACAGGAAATTGCTATTGCTCAATCGATAGAACACAATGTGATGTACATTTGATGAAAGTTTGGTTTAGAAATATGCATTTTGAAGAAAGTTATCGCGCTCGCTACAACAATATTCATGTATTGGGACATAGTCTTTTTCCGCGATTTTGGTCAAAATCAGCTATCTGTACCTGTATAAGCTCGAATCTGGAGCTCAAACCAAGAATCTGGACAGGAAATTGCTATTGCTCAATCGATAGAACACAATGTGATGTACATTTGATGAAAGTTTGGTTTAGAAATATGCATTTTGAAGAAAGTTATCGCGCTCGCTACAACAATATGCATGTATTGGACATAGTCTTTTTCCGCGATTTTGGTCAAAATCAGCTATCTGTACCTGTATAAGCTCGAATCTGGAGCTCAAACCAAGAATCGGACAGGATATTGCTATTGCTCAATCGATAGAACACAATGTGATGTACATTTGATGAAAGTTTGGTTTAGAAATATGCATTTTGAAGAAAGTTATCGCGCTCGCTACAACAATATGCATGTATTGGACATAGTCTTTTTCCGCGATTTTGGTCAAAATCAGCTATCTGTACCTGTATAAGCTCGAATCTGGAGCTCAAACCAAGAATCGGACAGGAAATTGCTATTGCTCAATCGATAGAACACAATGTGATGTACATTTGATGAAAGTTTGGTTTAGAAATATGCATTTTGAAGAAAGTTATCGCGCTCGCTACAACAATATGCATGTATTGGACATAGTCTTTTTCCGCGATTTTGGTCAAAATCAGCTATCTGTACCTGTATAAGCTCGAATCTGGAGCTCAAAACCAAGAATCGGACAGGAAATTGCTATTGCTCAATCGATAGAACACAATGTGATGTACATTTGATGAAAGTTTGGTTTAGAAATATGCATTTTGAAGAAAGTTATCGCGCTCGCTACAACAATATGCATGTATTGGACATAGTCCTTTTCCGCGATTTTGGTCAAAATCAGCTATCTGTACCTGTATAAGCTCGAATCTGGAGCTCAAACCAAGAATCGGACAGGAAATTGCTATTGCTCAATCGATAGAACGCAATGTGATGTACATTTGATGAAAGTTTGGTTTAGAAATATGCATTTTGAAGAAAGTTATCGCGCTCGCTACAACAATATGCATGTATTGGACATAGTCTTTTTCCGCGATTTTGGTCAAAATCAGCTATCTGTACCTGTATAAGCTCGAATCTGGAGCTCAAACCAAGAATCGGACAGGAAATTGCTATTGCTCAATCGATAGAACACAATGTGATGTACATTTGATGAAAGTTTGGTTTAGAAATATGCATTTTGAAGAAAGTTATCGCGCTCGCTACAACAATATGCATGTATTGGACATAGTCTTTTTCCGCGATTTTGGTCAAAATCAGCTATCTGTACCTGTATAAGCTCGAATCTGGAGCTCAAACCAAGAATCGGACAGGAAATTGCTATTGCTCAATCGATAGAACACAATGTGATGTACATTTGATGAAAGTTTGGTTTAGAAATATGCATTTTGAAGAAAGTTATCGCGCTCGCTACAACAATATGCATGTATTGGACATAGTCTTTTTCCGCGATTTTGGTCAAAATCAGCTATCTGTACCTGTATAAGCTCGAATCTGGAGCTCAAACCAAGAATCGGACAGGAAATTGCTATTGCTCAATCGATAGAACACAATGTGATGTACATTTGATGAAAGTTTGGTTTAGAAATATGCATTTTGAAGAAAGTTATCGCGCTCGCTACAACAATATGCATGTATTGGACATAGTCTTTTTCCGCGATTTTGGTCAAAATCAGCTATCTGTACCTGTATAAGCTCGAATCTGGAGCTCAAACCAAGAATCGGACAGGAAATTGCTATTGCTCAATCGATAGAACACAATGTGATGTACATTTGATGAAAGTTTGGTTTAGAAATATGCATTTTGAAGAAAGTTATCGCGCTCGCTACAACAATATGCATGTATTGGACATACAATGTAGTCTTTTTCCGCGATTTTGGTCAAAATCAGCTATCTGTACCTGTATAAGCTCGTATCTGGAGCTCAAACCAAGAATCGGACAGGAAATTGCTATTGCTCAATCGATAGAACACAATGTGATGTACATTTGATGAAAGTTTGGTTTAGAAATATGCATTTTGAAGAAAGTTATCGCTCTCGCTACAACAATATGCATGTATTGGACATACAATGTAGTCTTTTTCCGCGATTTTGGTCAAAATCAGCTATCTGTACCTGTATAAGCTCGAATCTGGAGCTCAAACCAAGAATCGGACAGGAAATTGCTATTGCTCAATCGATAGAACACAATGTGATGTACATTTGATGAAAGTTTGGTTTAGAAATATGCATTTTGAAGAAAGTTATCGCGCTCGCTACAACAATATGCATGTATTGGACATAGTCTTTTTCCGCGATTTTGGTCAAACTCAGCTATCTGTACCTGTATAAGCTCGAATCTGGAGCTCAAACCAAGAATCGGACAGGAAATTGCTATTGCTCAATCGATAGAACACAATGTGATGTACATTTGATGAAAGTTTGGTTTAGAAATATGCATTTTGAAGAAAGTTATCGCGCTCGCTACAACAATATGCATGTATTGGACATAGTCTTTTTCCGCGATTTTGGTCAAAATCAGCTATCTGTACCTGTATAAGCTCGAATCTGGAGCTCAAACCAAGAATCGGACAGGAAATTGCTATTGCTCAATCGATAGAACACAATGTGATGTACATTTGATGAAAGTTTGGTTTAGAAATATGCATTTTGAAGAAAGTTATCGCGCTCGCTACAACAATATGCATGTATTGGACATAGTCTTTTTCCGCGATTTTGGTCAAAATCAGCTATCTGTACCTGTATAAGCTCGAATCTGGAGCTCAAACCAAGAATCGGACAGGAAATTGCTATTGCTCAATCGATAGAACACAATGTGATGTACATTTGATGAAAGTTTGGTTTAGAAATATGCATTTTGAAGAAAGTTATCGCGCTCGCTACAACAATATGCATGTATTGGACATACATGTAGTCTTTTTCCGCGATTTTGGTCAAAATCAGCTATCTGTACCTGTATAAGCTCGTATCTGGAGCTCAAACCAAGAATCGGACAGGAAATTGCTATTGCTCAATCGATAGAACACAATGTGATGTACATTTGATGAAAGTTTGGTTTAGAAATATGCATTTTGAAGAAAGTTATCGGTCTCGCTACAACAATATGCATGTATTGGACATACAATGTAGTCTTTTTCCGCGATTTTGGTCAAAATCAGCTATCTGTACCTGTATAAGCTCGAATCTGGAGCTCAAACCAAGAATCGGACAGGAAATTGCTATTGCTCAATCGATAGAACACAATGTGATGTACATTTGATGAAAGTTTGGTTTAGAAATATGCATTTTGAAGAAAGTTATCGCGCTCGCTACAACAATATGCATGTATTGGACATAGTCTTTTTCCGCGATTTTGGTCAAAATCAGCTATCTGTACCTGTATAAGCTCGAATCTGGAGCTCAAACCAAGAATCGGACAGGAAATTGCTATTGCTCAATCGATAGAACACAATGTGATGTACATTGGATGAAAGTTTGGTTTAGAAATATGCATTTTGAAGAAAGTTATCGCGCTCGCTACAACAATATGCATGTATTGGACATACAATGTAGTCTTTTTTCCGCGATTTTGGTCAAAATCAGCTATCTGTACCTGTATAAGCTCGTATCTGGAGCTCAAACCAAGAATCGGACAGGAAATTGCTATTGCTCAATCGATAGAACACAATGTGATGTACATTTGATGAAAGTTTGGTTTAGAAATATGCATTTTGAAGAAAGTTATCGCGCTCGCTACAACAATATGCATGTATTGGACATAGTCTTTTTCCGCGATTTTGGTCAAAATCAGCTATCTGTACCTGTATAAGCTCGAATCTGGAGCTCAAACCAAGAATCGGACAGGAAATTGCTATTGCTCAATCGATAGAACGCAATGTGATGTACATTTGATGAAAGTTTGGTTTAGAAATATGCATTTTGAAGAAAGTTATCGCGCTCGCTACAACAATATGCATGTATTGGACATAGTCTTTTTCCGCGATTTTGGTCAAAATCAGCTATCTGTACCTGTATAAGCTCGAATCTGGAGCTCAAACCAAGAATCGGACAGGAAATTGCTATTGCTCAATCGATAGAACACAATGTGATGTACATTTGATGAAAGTTTGGTTTAGAAATATGCATTTTGAAGAAAGTTATCGCGCTCGCTACAACAATATGCATGTATTGGACATAGTCTTTTTCCGCGATTTTGGTCAAAATCAGCTATCTGTACCTGTATAAGCTCGAATCTGGAGCTCAAACCAAGAATCGGACAGGAAATTGCTATTGCTCAATCGATAGAACACAATGTGATGTACATTTGATGAAAGTTTGGTTTAGAAATATGCATTTTGAAGAAAGTTATCGCGCTCGCTACAACAATATGCATGTATTGGACATAGTCTTTTTCCGCGATTTTGGTCAAAATCAGCTATCTGTACCTGTATAAGCTCGAATCTGGAGCTCAAACCAAGAATCGGACAGGAAATTGCTATTGCTCAATCGATAGAACACAATGTGATGTACATTTGATGAAAGTTTGGTTTAGAAATATGCATTTTGAAGAAAGTTATCGCGCTCGCTACAACAATATGCATGTATTGGACATAGTCTTTTTCCGCGATTTTGGTCAAAATCAGCTATCTGTACCTGTATAAGCTCGAATCTGGAGCTCAAACCAAGAATCGGACAGGAAATTGCTATTGCTCAATCGATAGAACACAATGTGATGTACATTTGATGAAAGTTTGGTTTAGAAATATGCATTTTGAAGAAAGTTATCGCGCTCGCTACAACAATATGCATGTATTGGACATAGTCTTTTTCCGCGATTTTGGTCAAAATCAGCTATCTGTACCTGTATAAGCTCGAATCTGGAGCTCAAACCAAGAATCGGACAGGAAATTGCTATTGCTCAATCGATAGAACACAATGTGATGTACATTTGATGAAAGTTTGGTTTAGAAATATGCATTTTGAAGAAAGTTATCGCGCTCGCTACAACAATATGCATGTATTGGACATAGTCTTTTTCCGCGATTTTGGTCAAAATCAGCTATCTGTACCTGTATAAGCTCGAATCTGGAGCTCAAACCAAGAATCGGACAGGAAATTGCTATTGCTCAATCGATAGAACACAATGTGATGTACATTTGATGAAAGTTTGGTTTAGAAATATGCATTTTGAAGAAAGTTATCGCGCTCGCTACAACAATATGCATGTATTGGACATAGTCTTTTTCCGCGATTTTGGTCAAAATCAGCTATCTGTACCTGTATAAGCTCGAATCTGGAGCTCAAACCAAGAATCGGACAGGAAATTGCTATTGCTCAATCGATAGAACACAATGTGATGTACATTTGATGAAAGTTTGGTTTAGAAATATGCATTTTGAAGAAAGTTATCGCGCTCGCTACAACAATATGCATGTATTGGACATAGTCTTTTTTCCGCGATTTTGGTCAAAATCAGCTATCTGTACCTGTATAAGCTCGAATCTGGAGCTCAAACCAAGAATCGGACAGGAAATTGCTATTGCTCAATCGATAGAACACAATGTGATGTACATTTGATGAAAGTTTGGTTTAGAAATATGCATTTGAAGAAAGTTATCGCGCTCGCTACAACAATATGCATGTATTGGACATAGTCTTTTTCCGCGATTTTGGTCAAAATCAGCTATCTGTACCTGTATAAGCTCGAATCTGGAGCTCAAACCAAGAATCGGACAGGAAATTGCTATTGCTCAATCGATAGAACACAATGTGATGTACATTTGATGAAAGTTTGGTTTAGAAATATGCATTTTGAAGAAAGTTATCGCGCTCGCTACAACAATATGCATGTATTGGACATACAATGTAGTCTTTTTCCGCGATTTTGGTCAAAATCAGCTATCTGTACCTGTATAAGCTCGTATCTGGAGCTCAAACCAAGAATCGGACAGGAAATTGCTATTGCTCAATCGATAGAACACAATGTGATGTACATTTGATGAAAGTTTGGTTTAGAAATATGCATTTTGAAGAAAGTTATCGGTCTCGCTACAACAATATGCATGTATTGGACATACAATGTAGTCTTTTTCCGCGATTTTGGTCAAAATCAGCTATCTGTACCTGTATAAGCTCGAATCTGGAGCTCAAACCAAGAATCGGACAGGAAATTGCTATTGCTCAATCGATAGAACACAATGTGATGTACATTTGATGAAAGTTTGGTTTAGAAATATGCATTTTGAAGAAAGTTATCGCGCTCGCTACAACAATATGCATGTATTGGACATAGTCTTTTTCCGCGATTTTGGTCAAAATCAGCTATCTGTACCTGTATAAGCTCGAATCTGGAGCTCAAACCAAGAATCGGACAGGAAATTGCTATTGCTCAATCGATAGAACACAATGTGATGTACATTGGATGAAAGTTTGGTTTAGAAATATGCATTTTGAAGAAAGTTATCGCGCTCGCTACAACAATATGCATGTATTGGACATACAATGTAGTCTTTTTCCGCGATTTTGGTCAAAATCAGCTATCTGTACCTGTATAAGCTCGAATCTGGAGCTCAAACCAAGAATCGGACAGGAAATTGCTATTGCTCAATCGATAGAACACAATGTGATGTACATTTGATGAAAGTTTGGTTTAGAAATATGCATTTTGAAGAAAGTTATCGCGCTCGCTACAACAATATGCATGTATTGGACATAGTCTTTTCCCGCGATTTTGGTCAAAATCAGCTATCTGTACCTGTATAAGCTCGAATCTGGAGCTCAAACCAAGAATCGGACAGGAAATTGCTATTGCTCAATCGATAGAACACAATGTGATGTACATTTGATGAAAGTTTGGTTTAGAAATATGCATTTTGAAGAAAGTTATCGCGCTCGCTACAACAATATGCATGTATTGGACATAGTCTTTTTCCGCGATTTTGGTCAAAATCAGCTATCTGTACCTGTATAAGCTCGAATCTGGAGCTCAAACCAAGAATCGGACAGGAAATTGCTATTGCTCAATCGATAGAACACAATGTGATGTACATTTGATGAAAGTTTGGTTTAGAAATATGCATTTTGAAGAAAGTTATCGCGCTCGCTACAACAATATGCATGTATTGGACATAGTCTTTTTCCGCGATTTTGGTCAAAATCAGCTATCTGTACCTGTATAAGCTCGAATCTGGAGCTCAAACCAAGAATCGGACAGGAAATTGCTATTGCTCAATCGATAGAACACAATGTGATGTACATTTGATGAAAGTTTGGTTTAGAAATATGCATTTTGAAGAAAGTTATCGCGCTCGCTACAACAATATGCATGTATTGGACATAGTCTTTTTCCGCGATTTTGGTCAAAATCAGCTATCTGTACCTGTATAAGCTCGAATCTGGAGCTCAAACCAAGAATCGGACAGGAAATTGCTATTGCTCAATCGATAGAACACAATGTGATGTACATTTGATGAAAGTTTGGTTTAGAAATATGCATTTTGAAGAAAGTTATCGCGCTCGCTACAACAATATGCATGTATTGGACATAGTCTTTTTCCGCGATTTTGGTCAAAATCAGCTATCTGTACCTGTATAAGCTCGAATCTGGAGCTCAAACCAAGAATCGGACAGGAAATTGCTATTGCTCAATCGATAGAACACAATGTGATGTACATTTGATGAAAGTTTGGTTTAGAAATATGCATTTTGAAGAAAGTTATCGCGCTCGCTACAACAATATGCATGTATTGGACATAGTCTTTTTCCGCGATTTTGGTCAAAATCAGCTATCTGTACCTGTATAAGCTCGAATCTGGAGCTCAAACCAAGAATCGGACAGGAAATTGCTATTGCTCAATCGATAGAACACAATGTGATGTACATTTGATGAAAGTTTGGTTTAGAAATATGCATTTTGAAGAAAGTTATCGCGCTCGCTACAACAATATGCATGTATTGGACATAGTCTTTTTCCGCGATTTTGGTCAAAATCAGCTATCTGTACCTGTATAAGCTCGAATCTGGAGCTCAAACCAAGAATCGGACAGGAAATTGCTATTGCTCAATCGATAGAACACAATGTGATGTACATTTGATGAAAGTTTGGTTTAGAAATATGCATTTTGAAGAAAGTTATCGCGCTCGCTACAACAATATGCATGTATTGGACATAGTCTTTTTCCGCGATTTTGGTCAAAATCAGCTATCTGTACCTGTATAAGCTCGAATCTGGAGCTCAAACCAAGAATCGGACAGGAAATTGCTATTGCTCAATCGATAGAACACAATGTGATGTACATTTGATGAAAGTTTGGTTTAGAAATATGCATTTTGAAGAAAGTTATCGCGCTCGCTACAACAATATGCATGTATTGGACATAGTCTTTTTCCGCGATTTTGGTCAAAATCAGCTATCTGTACCTGTATAAGCTCGAATCTGGAGCTCAAACCAAGAATCGGACAGGAAATTGCTATTGCTCAATCGATAGAACACAATGTGATGTACATTTGATGAAAGTTTGGTTTAGAAATATGCATTTTGAAGAAAGTTATCGCGCTCGCTACAACAATATGCATGTATTGGACATAGTCTTTTTCCGCGATTTTGGTCAAAATCAGCTATCTGTACCTGTATAAGCTCGAATCTGGAGCTCAAACCAAGAATCGGACAGGAAATTGCTATTGCTCAATCGATAGAACACAATGTGATGTACATTTGATGAAAGTTTGGTTTAGAAATATGCATTTTGAAGAAAGTTATCGCGCTCGCTACAACAATATGCATGTATTGGACATAGTCTTTTTCCGCGATTTTGGTCAAAATCAGCTATCTGTACCTGTATAAGCTCGAATCTGGAGCTCAAACCAAGAATCGGACAGGAAATTGCTATTGCTCAATCGATAGAACACAATGTGATGTACATTTGATGAAAGTTTGGTTTAGAAATATGCATTTTGAAGAAAGTTATCGCGCTCGCTACAACAATATGCATGTATTGGACATAGTCTTTTTCCGCGATTTTGGTCAAAATCAGCTATCTGTACCTGTATAAGCTCGAATCTGGAGCTCAAACCAAGAATCGGACAGGAAATTGCTATTGCTCAATCGATAGAACACAATGTGATGTACATTTGATGAAAGTTTGGTTTAGAAATATGCATTTTGAAGAAAGTTATCGCGCTCGCTACAACAATATGCATGTATTGGACATAGTCTTTTTCCGCGATTTTGGTCAAAATCAGCTATCTGTACCTGTATAAGCTCGAATCTGGAGCTCAAACCAAGAATCGGACAGGAAATTGCTATTGCTCAATCGATAGAACACAATGTGATGTACATTTGATGAAAGTTTGGTTTAGAAATATGCATTTTGAAGAAAGTTATCGCGCTCGCTACAACAATATGCATGTATTGGACATAGTCTTTTTCCGCGATTTTGGTCAAAATCAGCTATCTGTACCTGTATAAGCTCGAATCTGGAGCTCAAACCAAGAATCGGACAGGAAATTGCTATTGCTCAATCGATAGAACACAATGTGATGTACATTTGATGAAAGTTTGGTTTAGAAATATGCATTTTGAAGAAAGTTATCGCGCTCGCTACAACAATATGCATGTATTGGACATAGTCTTTTTCCGCGATTTTGGTCAAAATCAGCTATCTGTACCTGTATAAGCTCGAATCTGGAGCTCAAACCAAGAATCGGACAGGAAATTGCTATTGCTCAATCGATAGAACACAATGTGATGTACATTTGATGAAAGTTTGGTTTAGAAATATGCATTTTGAAGAAAGTTATCGCGCTCGCTACAACAATATGCATGTATTGGACATAGTCTTTTTCCGCGATTTTGGTCAAAATCAGCTATCTGTACCTGTATAAGCTCGAATCTGGAGCTCAAACCAAGAATCGGACAGGAAATTGCTATTGCTCAATCGATAGAACACAATGTGATGTACATTTGATGAAAGTTTGGTTTAGAAATATGCATTTTGAAGAAAGTTATCGCGCTCGCTACAACAATATGCATGTATTGGACATAGTCTTTTTCCGCGATTTTGGTCAAAATCAGCTATCTGTACCTGTATAAGCTCGAATCTGGAGCTCAAACCAAGAATCGGACAGGAAATTGCTATTGCTCAATCGATAGAACACAATGTGATGTACATTTGATGAAAGTTTGGTTTAGAAATATGCATTTTGAAGAAAGTTATCGCGCTCGCTACAACAATATGCATGTATTGGACATAGTCTTTTTCCGCGATTTTGGTCAAAATCAGCTATCTGTACCTGTATAAGCTCGAATCTGGAGCTCAAACCAAGAATCGGACAGGAAATTGCTATTGCTCAATCGATAGAACACAATGTGATGTACATTTGATGAAAGTTTGGTTTAGAAATATGCATTTTGAAGAAAGTTATCGCGCTCGCTACAACAATATGCATGTATTGGACATAGTCTTTTTCCGCGATTTTGGTCAAAATCAGCTATCTGTACCTGTATAAGCTCGAATCTGGAGCTCAAACCAAGAATCGGACAGGAAATTGCTATTGCTCAATCGATAGAACACAATGTGATGTACATTTGATGAAAGTTTGGTTTAGAAATATGCATTTTGAAGAAAGTTATCGCGCTCGCTACAACAATATGCATGTATTGGACATAGTCTTTTTCCGCGATTTTGGTCAAAATCAGCTATCTGTACCTGTATAAGCTCGAATCTGGAGCTCAAACCAAGAATCGGACAGGAAATTGCTATTGCTCAATCGATAGAACACAATGTGATGTACATTTGATGAAAGTTTGGTTTAGAAATATGCATTTTGAAGAAAGTTATCGCGCTCGCTACAACAATATGCATGTATTGGACATAGTCTTTTTCCGCGATTTTGGTCAAAATCAGCTATCTGTACCTGTATAAGCTCGAATCTGGAGCTCAAACCAAGAATCGGACAGGAAATTGCTATTGCTCAATCGATAGAACACAATGTGATGTACATTTGATGAAAGTTTGGTTTAGAAATATGCATTTTGAAGAAAGTTATCGCGCTCGCTACAACAATATGCATGTATTGGACATAGTCTTTTTCCGCGATTTTGGTCAAAATCAGCTATCTGTACCTGTATAAGCTCGAATCTGGAGCTCAAACCAAGAATCGGACAGGAAATTGCTATTGCTCAATCGATAGAACACAATGTGATGTACATTTGATGAAAGTTTGGTTTAGAAATATGCATTTTGAAGAAAGTTATCGCGCTCGCTACAACAATATGCATGTATTGGACATAGTCTTTTTCCGCGATTTTGGTCAAAATCAGCTATCTGTACCTGTATAAGCTCGAATCTGGAGCTCAAACCAAGAATCGGACAGGAAATTGCTATTGCTCAATCGATAGAACACAATGTGATGTACATTTGATGAAAGTTTGGTTTAGAAATATGCATTTTGAAGAAAGTTATCGCGCTCGCTACAACAATATGCATGTATTGGACATAGTCTTTTTCCGCGATTTTGGTCAAAATCAGCTATCTGTACCTGTATAAGCTCGAATCTGGAGCTCAAACCAAGAATCGGACAGGAAATTGCTATTGCTCAATCGATAGAACACAATGTGATGTACATTTGATGAAAGTTTGGTTTAGAAATATGCATTTTGAAGAAAGTTATCGCGCTCGCTACAACAATATGCATGTATTGGACAATAGTCTTTTTCCGCGATTTTGGTCAAAATCAGCTATCTGTACCTGTATAAGCTCGAATCTGGAGCTCAAACCAAGAATCGGACAGGAAATTGCTATTGCTCAATCGATAGAACGCAATGTGATGTACATTTGATGAAAGTTTGGTTTAGAAATATGCATTTTGAAGAAAGTTATCGCGCTCGCTACAACAATATGCATGTATTGGACATAGTCTTTTTCCGCGATTTTGGTCAAAATCAGCTATCTGTACCTGTATAAGCTCGAATCTGGAGCTCAAACCAAGAATCGGACAGGAAATTGCTATTGCTCAATCGATAGAACACAATGTGATGTACATTTGATGAAAGTTTGGTTTAGAAATATGCATTTTGAAGAAAGTTATCGCGCTCGCTACAACAATATGCATGTATTGGACATAGTCTTTTTCCGCGATTTTGGTCAAAATCAGCTATCTGTACCTGTATAAGCTCGAATCTGGAGCTCAAACCAAGAATCGGACAGGAAATTGCTATTGCTCAATCGATAGAACGCAATGTGATGTACATTTGATGAAAGTTTGGTTTAGAAATATGCATTTTGAAGAAAGTTATCGCGCTCGCTACAACAATATGCATGTATTGGACATAGTCTTTTTCCGCGATTTTGGTCAAAATCAGCTATCTGTACCTGTATAAGCTCGAATCTGGAGCTCAAACCAAGAATCGGACAGGAAATTGCTATTGCTCAATCGATAGAACACAATGTGATGTACATTTGATGAAAGTTTGGTTTAGAAATATGCATTTTGAAGAAAGTTATCGCGCTCGCTACAACAATATGCATGTATTGGACATAGTCTTTTTCCGCGATTTTGGTCAAAATCAGCTATCTGTACCTGTATAAGCTCGAATCTGGAGCTCAAACCAAGAATCGGACAGGAAATTGCTATTGCTCAATCGATAGAACACAATGTGATGTACATTTGATGAAAGTTTGGTTTAGAAATATGCATTTTGAAGAAAGTTATCGCGCTCGCTACAACAATATGCATGTATTGGACATAGTCTTTTTCCGCGATTTTGGTCAAAATCAGCTATCTGTACCTGTATAAGCTCGAATCTGGAGCTCAAAACCAAGAATCGGACAGGAAATTGCTATTGCTCAATCGATAGAACACAATGTGATGTACATTTGATGAAAGTTTGGTTTAGAAATATGCATTTTGAAGAAAGTTATCGCGCTCGCTACAACAATATGCATGTATTGGACATAGTCTTTTTCCGCGATTTTGGTCAAAATCAGCTATCTGTACCTGTATAAGCTCGAATCTGGAGCTCAAACCAAGAATCGGACAGGAAATTGCTATTGCTCAATCGATAGAACACAATGTGATGTACATTTGATGGAAAGTTTGGTTTAGAAATATGCATTTTGAAGAAAGTTATCGCGCTCGCTACAACAATATGCATGTATTGGACATAGTCTTTTTCCGCGATTTTGGTCAAAATCAGCTATCTGTACCTGTATAAGCTCGAATCTGGAGCTCAAACCAAGAATCGGACAGGAAATTGCTATTGCTCAATCGATAGAACACAATGTGATGTACATTTGATGAAAGTTTGGTTTAGAAATATGCATTTTGAAGAAAGTTATCGCGCTCGCTACAACAATATGCATGTATTGGACATAGTCCTTTTTTCCGCGATTTTGGTCAAAATCAGCTATCTGTACCTGTATAAGCTCGAATCTGGAGCTCAAACCAAGAATCGGACAGGAAATTGCTATTGCTCAATCGATAGAACACAATGTGATGTACATTTGATGAAAGTTTGGTTTAGAAATATGCATTTTGAAGAAAGTTATCGCGCTCGCTACAACAATATGCATGTATTGGACATAGTCTTTTTCCGCGATTTTGGTCAAAATCAGCTATCTGTACCTGTATAAGCTCGAATCTGGAGCTCAAACCAAGAATCGGACAGGAAATTGCTATTGCTCAATCGATAGAACACAATGTGATGTACATTTGATGAAAGTTTGGTTTAGAAATATGCATTTTGAAGAAAGTTATCGCGCTCGCTACAACAATATGCATGTATTGGACATAGTCTTTTTCCGCGATTTTGGTCAAAATCAGCTATCTGTACCTGTATAAGCTCGAATCTGGAGCTCAAACCAAGAATCGGACAGGAAATTGCTATTGCTCAATCGATAGAACACAATGTGATGTACATTTGATGAAAGTTTGGTTTAGAAATATGCATTTTGAAGAAAGTTATCGCGCTCGCTACAACAATATGCATGTATTGGACATAGTCTTTTTCCGCGATTTTGGTCAAAATCAGCTATCTGTACCTGTATAAGCTCGAATCTGGAGCTCAAACCAAGAATCGGACAGGAAATTGCTATTGCTCAATCGATAGAACACAATGTGATGTACATTTGATGAAAGTTTGGTTTAGAAATATGCATTTTGAAGAAAGTTATCGCGCTCGCTACAACAATATGCATGTATTGGACATAGTCTTTTTCCGCGATTTTGGTCAAAATCAGCTATCTGTACCTGTATAAGCTCGAATCTGGAGCTCAAACCAAGAATCGGACAGGAAATTGCTATTGCTCAATCGATAGAACACAATGTGATGTACATTTGATGAAAGTTTGGTTTAGAAATATGCATTTTGAAGAAAGTTATCGCGCTCGCTACATCAATATGCATGTATTGGACATAGTCTTTTTCCGCGATTTTGGTCAAAATCAGCTATCTGTACCTGTATAAGCTCGAATCTGGAGCTCAAACCAAGAATCGGACAGGAAATTGCTATTGCTCAATCGATAGAACACAATGTGATGTACATTTGATGAAAGTTTGGTTTAGAAATATGCATTTTGAAGAAAGTTATCGCGCTCGCTACAACAATATGCATGTATTGGACATAGTCTTTTTCCGCGATTTTGGTCAAAATCAGCTATCTGTACCTGTATAAGCTCGAATCTGGAGCTCAAACCAAGAATCGGACAGGAAATTGCTATTGCTCAATCGATAGAACACAATGTGATGTACATTTGATGAAAGTTTGGTTTAGAAATATGCATTTTGAAGAAAGTTATCGCGCTCGCTACAACAATATGCATGTATTGGACATACAATGTAGTCTTTTTCCGCGATTTTGGTCAAAATCAGCTATCTGTACCTGTATAAGCTCGAATCTGGAGCTCAAACCAAGACTCGGACAGGAAATTGCTATTGCTCAATCGATAGAACACAATGTGATGTACATTTGATGAAAGTTTGGTTTAGAAATATGCATTTTGAAGAAAGTTATCGCGCTCGCTACATCAATATGCATGTATTGGACATAGTCTTTTTCCGCGATTTTGGTCAAAATCAGCTATCTGTACCTGTATAAGCTCGAATCTGGAGCTCAAACCAAGAATCGGACAGGAAATTGCTATTGCTCAATCGATAGAACACAATGTGATGTACATTTGATGAAAGTTTGGTTTAGAAATATGCATTTTGAAGAAAGTTATCGCGCTCGCTACAACAATATGCATGTATTGGACATAGTCTTTTTCCGCGATTTTGGTCAAAATCAGCTATCTGTACCTGTATAAGCTCGAATCTGGAGCTCAAACCAAGAATCGGACAGGAAATTGCTATTGCTCAATCGATAGAACACAATGTGATGTACATTTGATGAAAGTTTGGTTTAGAAATATGCATTTTGAAGAAAGTTATCGCGCTCGCTACAACAATATGCATGTATTGGACATACATGTAGTCTTTTTCCGCGATTTTGGTCAAAATCAGCTATCTGTACCTGTATAAGCTCGAATCTGGAGCTCAAACCAAGAATCGGACAGGAAATTGCTATTGCTCAATCGATAGAACACAATGTGATGTACATTTGATGAAAGTTTGGTTTAGAAATATGCATTTTGAAGAAAGTTATCGCGCTCGCTACAACAATATGCATGTATTGGACATAGTCTTTTTCCGCGATTTTGGTCAAAATCAGCTATCTGTACCTGTATAAGCTCGAATCTGGAGCTCAAACCAAGAATCGGACAGGAAATTGCTATTGCTCAATCGATAGAACACAATGTGATGTACATTTGATGAAAGTTTGGTTTAGAAATATGCATTTTGAAGAAAGTTATCGCGCTCGCTACAACAATATGCATGTATTGGACATACAATGTAGTCTTTTTCCGCGATTTTGGTCAAAATCAGCTATCTGTACCTGTATAAGCTCGAATCTGGAGCTCAAAACCAAGAATCGGACAGGAAATTGCTATTGCTCAATCGATAGAACACAATGTGATGTACATTTGATGAAAGTTTGGTTTAGAAATATGCATTTTGAAGAAAGTTATCGCGCTCGCTACAACAATATGCATGTATTGGACATAGTCTTTTTCCGCGATTTTGGTCAAAATCAGCTATCTGTACCTGTATAAGCTCGAATCTGGAGCTCAAACCAAGAATCGGACAGGAAATTGCTATTGCTCAATCGATAGAACACAATGTGATGTACATTTGATGAAAGTTTGGTTTAGAAATATGCATTTTGAAGAAAGTTATCGCGCTCGCTACAACAATATGCATGTATTGGACATACAATGTAGTCTTTTTCCGCGATTTTGGTCAAAATCAGCTATCTGTACCTGTATAAGCTCGAATCTGGAGCTCAAAACCAAGAATCGGACAGGAAATTGCTATTGCTCAATCGATAGAACACAATGTGATGTACATTTGATGAAAGTTTGGTTTAGAAATATGCATTTTGAAGAAAGTTATCGCGCTCGCTACAACAATATGCATGTATTGGACATAGTCTTTTTCCTCGATTTTGGTCAAAATCAGATATCTGTACCTGTATAAGCTCGAATCTGGAGCTCAAACCAAGAATCGGACAGGAAATTGCTATTGCTCAATCGATAGAACACAATGTGATGTACATTTGATGAAAGTTTGGTTTAGAAATATGCATTTTGAAGAAAGTTATCGCGCTCGCTACAACAATATGCATGTATTGGACATACAATGTAGTCTTTTTTCCGCGATTTTGGTCAAAATCAGCTATCTGTACCTGTATAAGCTCGAATCTGGAGCTCAAACCAAGAATCGGACAGGAAATTGCTATTGCTCAATCGATAGAACACAATGTGATGTACATTTGATGAAAGTTTGGTTTAGAAATATGCATTTTGAAGAAAGTTATCGCGCTCGCTACAACAATATGCATGTATTGGACATAGTCTTTTTCCGCGATTTTGGTCAAAATCAGCTATCTGTACCTGTATAAGCTCGAATCTGGAGCTCAAACCAAGAATCGGACAGGAAATTGCTATTGCTCAATCGATAGAACACAATGTGATGTACATTTGATGAAAGTTTGGTTTAGAAATATGCATTTTGAAGAAAGTTATCGCGCTCGCTACAACAATATGCATGTATTGGACATACAATGTAGTCTTTTTCCGCGATTTTGGTCAAAATCAGCTATCTGTACCTGTATAAGCTCGTATCTGGAGCTCAAACCAAGAATCGGACAGGAAATTGCTATTGCTCAATCGATAGAACACAATGTGATGTACATTTGATGAAAGTTTGGTTTAGAAATATGCATTTTGAAGAAAGTTATCGCTCTCGCTACAACAATATGCATGTATTGGACATACAATGTAGTCTTTTTCCGCGATTTTGGTCAAAATCAGCTATCTGTACCTGTATAAGCTCGAATCTGGAGCTCAAACCAAGAATCGGACAGGAAATTGCTATTGCTCAATCGATAGAACACAATGTGATGTACATTTGATGAAAGTTTGGTTTAGAAATATGCATTTTGAAGAAAGTTATCGCGCTCGCTACAACAATATGCATGTATTGGACATAGTCTTTTTCCGCGATTTTGGTCAAAATCAGCTATCTGTACCTGTATAAGCTCGAATCTGGAGCTCAAAACCAAGAATCGGACAGGAAATTGCTATTGCTCAATCGATAGAACACAATGTGATGTACATTTGATGAAAGTTTGGTTTAGAAATATGCATTTTGAAGAAAGTTATCGCGCTCGCTACAACAATATGCATGTATTGGACATACAATGTAGTCTTTTTTTCCGCGATTTTGGTCAAAATCAGCTATCTGTACCTGTATAAGCTCGTATCTGGAGCTCAAACCAAGAATCGGACAGGAAATTGCTATTGCTCAATCGATAGAACACAATGTGATGTACATTTGATGAAAGTTTGGTTTAGAAATATGCATTTTGAAGAAAGTTATCGCGCTCGCTACAACAATATGCATGTATTGGACATAGTCTTTTTTCCGCGATTTTGGTCAAAATCAGCTATCTGTACCTGTATAAGCTCGAATCTGGAGCTCAAACCAAGAATCGGACAGGAAATTGCTATTGCTCAATCGATAGAACACAATGTGATGTACATTTGATGAAAGTTTGGTTTAGAAATATGCATTTTGAAGAAAGTTATCGCGCTCGCTACAACAATATGCATGTATTG